>OZ038436.1:1690918-1978578 GCA_964036275.1 Litoditis marina
TGTCAATTACTCAAAATTCCATGGTCACTCACTGTTGTTGAAGTTACATGTTACATTCAGGTTGCAAGTCTAAAGTAGATAATTTACGTCAGAAATACAATTACAATCTACTATCAAACCAGTTATATCAGATATGTCATAATCAAAATGTACTCACGCGAACCTTGTTCAACTCATCAGTCATTGAGTAAGTGTCATCAGAAACTGCGCATCTGCTTTGTTCTCATCTGTTTTCATCTCCTGTCCTAGAAACAGTACTTCACATTCATCAATGCAGACTGTTATTTTTTCTACTATTTCTATCTATATTCACTAATTTTTCAGGAAGGGTACAATGCATTCGGAATAGGTGGAAGTTCGGAATCCAGTTATGCTGGCGATCCCTCTCAAGCCTGTTCCTAAATCTAAATAAAATTGCAATAATTTGCTTACTCGGCATGATTGAAAGAAGTGTTGCTTTCATGCGGTGTAAAACTGAAACAGAAAAGTGTTCACCTGCAGACACAGTAGAAAACAACTATCACTATACTTTTTACAAGATGTCATCGTAAAATGCCGCACACTGATGGAAATACACTTTCGTCATCCAAATGTTTCCAGCCAACTGTTTCTGTCCCGACCAGTTCACTTCTTTCTCCAAGAACGCCCGTCAGAACCCCACCGGCGGTTAGTTTTCATCGATTGGAATCGGAGAAACTTATGTTTAAAGCACATATGTAGTTGTTCATGGAAGGAACAAGAACAATCAGCAACAAATAATATAAAACAGTTTCTCGCGATATTCTCACTTGCTCAGGCTCTAACTCAACTTACCTAACTACCTACTGCTCAGGCTGCTAGTAACACTGATTACTCAATCAGTACTGTTCATAACTGAACTGAACAAATTAGCTAGTTGAACTATTATGTACGACTGCATGAGATTTGACCCAAACGGTTCACTGTCGTATGGCATATGTTCATAAAACGAACAAAAACAGCAACAACTGACAGAAAGTGCAGAGAAACATATTTTTCTTCATTTTTTAAATAAATACTGTTCAGGTTGCTACCGTGCGGTGACTGTTCCGGCCAACTCAAACGTGGCGAAACACACGTGTCAACGGAAGTTCAACAACGGATTCGTCGCCAGTGACAACAGTGTGGCAATGACCAATTTCCTACTGGACTGTGAGTTCCTATTACAATACAAATTTATGACAACTACTAGTAAATAACAGTTTTTATGACAAAAACTCTTCAGGAATGTAGGTTAATAGTGTAAACCCAAGTTTTTATGACTATTACAAATGCAAATTTATAAAATACAGTAGTAGAAATCATTAAAAAATACTTCTGTGATCATTTCTAGTAAAAAAATATCTATCATGTGAGAATACCTTCGAAAGTGTTCCACAATTTGCATGCCCCAACACAATAATGAGAAGATTGTGAACATTAATTGAATGTTGTCCATTTCAAATCGGTTTCAACCGTTTAACACGCTCACGCGTTTCACTGACAGGGTATAGTAACAAAATGTCTCAAAGTTTGTTAAGTGTTGAGTTTATTTGAAAACCAAAGTCAAAATATGATAATAAAATGTTGTTTTAAACATGGTAAACATGGTACAGAATATTGTTATAAACATTTTCATAAACACAAGATGGTTCATGTAATATATGCGATATTCTAACCTCAAACTCAACTGTTTATATTCAGTGTTCGGAACCCCGACCAACTTCTACATTGGACTTGTGTTCGATTCGTTCAGTAGTAACCAATGGGTCTGGATGGACGGAACTCCCGTTGGTTTTTGATACTTTGTTCCATTGGGGCCGTATGTAGACATATCCTACTGGTTTAATATTGAGGGAATACCACATTTGACTGGATTTTTTGATAACTAATATGTTCCCTTGTAGGTTGATAGGTAACCGGATAACCTGAACTGAGAAAAATCGGTTACTACTTTCCTAACGAAAATTGTGGTTTTTATAGTCAGTTTGTACGGTAACCAAAATTCAGTTTTAGATAAATCGGTTACCTTTTTCAGGTTAGCTCACAGGTAACCGGAGAGGTAAACTGAAAAATGCGTTACCAAACACCGGTCGAGAGTGTCTGGTGTGTCAATTGGATTTCCGGTCGTCACGAGTTGAAAACATTCTCAAGTGTGTTGGTTTCAGCTTACCGGTTCGTACCAGCCCTGGTACAATGGTTACCGACCCAGCAGTGCGTCTAACGGAGGTTGCGTCTACGTTGCCCAGGGAACCCAACAATGGGTACAAACTGACTGTAGAAATGGTTACCTCTACACTTGTGAATCGAACCCATGTGACTCTACCCACTACTGTCCTCTCTCTCAGGACTAGATACTGTTCGTTTCCATGACAGAATAAAGTGTTCAATTGAAACCACTTGTTGTAGGCTCGTTAAAGACTTACTCCGTAATCTTCATATATACTTCCCCCATATGTAATCAATCGTTCCTGTATGATCATATCGAATTACGAAGAGAGGCACTGAAACAAGAGAGCGCACAGAAGAAGAGTCACCAGAAGGCGAGAGCAACTACGACATCATGAAGAGGCGGTGCCATGAAAACGGCAGTAGTTGTTATGTAGCACTGTGTAAAGGTTGCCACTCTAGGGTTCTTATAATTGTAACTATATTTATTATGTACCTTCATTATCATAGTTACGAATGAACATTCATCTATACTCTCTAGTTGTTCCCGCTTATCAAAGCCGCTACACAAAGTCAGGAAGAGTTTGTTCAGAGTCTTGATATGGAGGTCTTAGGGAGATTTTTTTTAAGTACATATATGGATAGTATAATTTAGTGTGGCAACTGACATAGTGTCAAACTACTCATTTTTAATTTGCTCATTCATTGCACATTTCCACTCGCAATACTGCACCTCATATATTCTCATATACCGCAAAATACCAAGTGTCTTACTAGAAAATGCATGTAACAAAAATATCTATCGAGTGCTTTATTAGTATTGGCTTGCATCAAAAAAGTATCAAGTGTATCATAAGTTAAGTGTGCGTTTGTAAGAATAGAGAAATTGTGTGTGAAAATGAAAATCGAAGAGTTGAAAATGAATAGAATTTTTAACTATGTTAGTCATTTGCATGTGAGATTAGTAAGTAAGAAAACGAGAGTGTGTGAAAATGAAAACCGAAGAGTTGAAAATGAATAGAATTTTTAAGTATGTTAGTTATTTGCATGTGAGATCATTCCACCATTTGTGTCATTCCACCATTTGTGTCGGTCGTGTGAGGTGACCCCTCTCGATTGATTACTATGCCATCGCCTCGTCCAAAAATGGTACCACTTCGAACCCATTTTTCCACCCTTTTGAGTGAAATCAAAACACTCAACGACAAACTCGACTCTCTGACCCAATCTCTACCCACTATTATTCAATCCCAACTCCACCACTTCAATGATCGTCGCTGTCTCACTATTTATGGTCTACCAGAGGATTCTTCAACAAAGAAAAAGGTGAATGCAGTTTTCAATTTGGTATCCGTCTCTCCATCTAATATTTCCATTCTTCACCGTTTGGGTAAACCTCGTCAAGATGGTTTACCTCGTCCACTCAAAGTATCTATCAAAGATGGTATTCCGTTTCCTCGTCTAATAGATCTATCTACTGCTATGAAATCTGATGCTTCTATGTCAACTTTTCATGTTCGAAAGTTCGAGACTCCGGAACAGCGGAAGGCCGGATTCCTCGCCAGACAATCGAAACGAGACGCCGCCCGAGCTGAGGTCACCGACCAAACTACAACACCAGCACCGTCTGCCGATCCTATTCTGCCAAACGAAATGGAGTTAGTTGAACAAACTAGAAATGTCGTTTCCAATCTTGTCTCAGCATTTCCATCTCCAAACTCCATATCTCCTCGTTCAACCCATTTTGATGATCAACCTGCTATCCAAAGTCCCGTCCCTGTTGAAGTTACACAAATATCTGATGATCCTTCTCCTATGTGTGATTCACCATCCATAATCGACCCTCCACCGTTCCATGATGCTCTCGATGATGTTTCTTTGAAATGTGTAAATGACAATGTTGACATGTTGTATAATATGCACCTGAGTGGTGTTTCCATGCGTGAACGTTACAGCTGTTTCCATGGTTGCTATCAATTGACCCCTCATCTGGCCCCAATTGTATCTGACGTGTACTTTGATCGCTATGGTTTCCGGTTTAACATCAATCAATCTTGGGTACCTCTTCCATCTCTGTCTTCTAACTGAGTCTCAGTAGTATCAACAAATTAGCAACTTGCGTATGTACTAGTTTTTCTTTTTCTTTATTTTCTCAAATATCAGTTCATATGGTTTAAATTCGTAACTCTTTGTTTGTCCATCACTATACTGATAAAGTTTATTATTATTATTATTAAAGATCAGTAAGAAAACGAGTGTGTGTGAAAATGAAAATTGAAGAGCTGAAAATGAATAGAAATTTTAACTGTGTTAGTTATTTGCATGTGAGATTAGTAAGTAAGAAAACGAGTGTGTGTGAAAATGAAAATAGAAGAGTTAAAAATGATTAGAATTTTAAGTACGTTAGTTATTTGCATGTGAGATTAGTGAGAAAACGAGTGTGTGTGAAAATGAAAATCGAAGAGTTGAAAATGAATAGAAATTTGACTATGTTAGCTATTGCATATAAGATTAGTATAAAAATCGAATGTGTTGAAGAAAAAATGAAAAAACCAAAAAATAGAGTTTATTATTACTGTGTTAATAATTGCATGTAAGAAAACGAAAAAAAACACTGTCGAAAAGTAAAGTGTGCTCTCGAGTTAAATTCTTCTATTCAGTTAGTTCATAGTTAAAAAAAAAAGTATAAAGTTGTGTAGTGAGTTCAGTAAGTTGAGAACGTCTTTGAAGCGTAGTTATCTCTGATCTTCAGTTAGTACATATTTGATCATTGCGATTCCGAGTACTAAGGTATCAAAAGTGGCCATAAGAGGCAAACTTGTAGAGAATATATAGGGAACTGAAGTTTTGGAGGTCTCTTCAGAGCTCGAAGTAGACTTCTAAGTAATATCACTAGCTCCCTTACAGTATTTTCTAGCACAAGTTTGCTAGATATCGGATGTATTCGAAAAAGCAAAAACTAATGGAGAAGAAAGTGAGAGAGAGAGAGAGAGAGAGCAACCTTCATGCAATGACAGGTACGTGTTTTAGTTTTTAAAATGGCAGGCGACGAGTTCTAGTTCCTTATACATTCAAGGCTTGTAGTTTTCCGAAATTTTCCGTGATTTACCGTGATTTACGTGATTCCCGTGAGTTACCGTGAATGCCGTGATTCCGAGAAGCTAGTTAATGGTTATTAAGTATTGTAGTTTTCCGTGAATTACCGTGAATGCCGTGATTCCGAGAAACTAGTTAGTAGTTATTAAGTATTGTAGTTTTCTGTGAATTACCGTGTATGCCGTGATTCCGAGAAGCTAGTTAGTGGTTATTAAGTATTGTAGTTTTCCGTGATTTACCGTGATTTACCGTGATTTCCGTGAGTTACCGTGAATGCCGTGATTCCGAGAAACTAGTTGATGGTTATTAAGTGTTGTAGTTTTCCGTGATTTACCGTGATTTCCGTGAGTTACCGTGAATGCCGTGATTCCGAGAAACTAGTTGATGGTTATTAAGTGTTGTAGTTTTCCGTGATTTCAAGAATAAACTACACTACACAACTTTATACTTTTTTCTTCTTTCCTCTTGATATCAAGAATTTCCGCCCGATCTCTCTATTGTCGACAGTTTACAAAGTCTTTACTACTGTTCTTTGTCGTAGAATGGAAAGAGACTTGGAGGATAACCAGCCAGCAGAGCAAGCAGGTTTTCGTAAACAGTTCTCAACGATAGACCACGTGTTTGCCGTACGTGAGCTCATGCAAAAATCATGTGAATACCGCTTTCCTCTGTACATGGCATTCGTTGATTATCGCAAAGCATTCGACTCAGTCGAGTTTGACTCAGTGTGGACAGCTCTTTCCAACCAAGGGGTTAACACGAAGATAATCAATACAATAAAAGCAGTTTATGCAAAAGCGCAGGTTCATGTCAGGATAGGTACCGACAAGACACCAGTAGTGGTTCAGCGAGGAGTTCGACAGGGAGATACCATATCCCCAATGTTGTTCTCTGCTGTTGTCGAAGAAGTCTTCCGCGTCCTTGACTGGGATGAGTACGGTATTCCGATCAGTGGCACAAGACTCACTAATCTCCGCTTTGCTGATGACATTGTTGTTTTCTCTCAGTGTCCTCACGAACTTCAGCAAATGTTACAAGAGCTGTCAGAGGCCAGCAAGAGAGTGGGCCTCACAATCAATCATGAAAAGACATTGGTGATGTCAAACTATACTGAAACACCTATCACTGTCGATGGATTGATCCTACTCTATTGTGAAAAGTTCATTTATCTTGGACACCGTCTCTCGTTTGAGCTGAACGATACGCCTGAAATACAACGTCGAATTCGTGCGGGTTGGTGTGCTTTCAATCGATACTATCAACTTCTCACAAGTCGTACCGTTTCATTGGCGCTGAAACGTAAGGTCTACCAGGCATGCATAGAACCAGCGATTCTGTATGGCTGTGAGACATGGGTACTCCGTCTCAAAGATCATTCTACCTTGATCACTGGTCAGCGGAGAATGATGAGAAAAATGATTGGTGTGACCCTTTTCGATCGTCATACCAACGAGTGGCTTTCGAGAACAGTGCGACTACCAGACATTCGTGAACGTGCTGCCATGAGAAAATGGTCGTGGGCAAGACACGTCAGCCGCATGGAAAATGATCGTTGGGCGAAAACGATGGTGGAATGGTGTCCAATTGACGCACCAAGACCCCCGGGGCGACCAAAACAAAGATGGAGAGATGAGTTCGAAGAAGCTGTCGGAAGAAACTGGATGAGGATCGCTAGAGAAGAGATGCACACTTGGAAAGATAAAATGTTGCGGCGAATTGTACAGATTCTGATCCCGTAATAAACTATTATTATTATTATTATTATTACCGTGATTTACCGTGATTTCCGTGAGTTCCGTGATTCCGAGAAACTAGTTAAGTATTATTTTGAGAATTTAGTAGTTCGCGAAACTTTAAACTGCCCAATGTATAGGAACTCAAGTCGCCATCGGGTACCCCTCTAATTACGATCAGTTAGAGAAACTAATTAAGAAAAAGTCGACACAAAAGTGAATAACTTAACTGGAGACGTCTAGTACTTAGTTATTTCACACAAAAAAAAAGTTCTGATCTGAGCAAGACAGTGGGTCAACGTGTTAGATGCTTCTTATTTGTTAGTGGATCAGAGATCACAATCAGCTAGAAAAGCTTAGCAGCCAAGTGTTTCTGAACAGGGTTCAAACTCCATCTAATGGCTCTATCAACTGGGTATAACTGTCGCAGAATAGTATGGATCGAATGAGAAACCCAGATTGAGATCAGAGTTTACATGAAAAGAGGTACTTTTCACCTCTACCTCTTCAATACTATTATGCTAGCTATCGAAATATGTTGTTCTGGCTTTAAATTGAAAAACATGTTATTGATAAACATTTTATTGAATTGAAAAACATTCACCGTTGTCAAGACAACCGGTCATATGAAATCCTACATCACCTCAAACTATCAGTTACGGTAAGTTATGGCGACACTAGCACGAAAACACTGTGGACCCCAAAATTATTTTCTTAAAGAGAGAAGAGGGAATTTTCTTATTTGGTTTCAATCAATAGGTTAACGTCATGGATGATAAGAAAAATTTCCTTTTTGTGAACAGATTATTTTCGGATTATCAAGTGTTTCCGCATTTCAACAGATTATCATTCGAACGTTTTGTCTATCAGCAAGATGCTTGCTGGCAGTATTCTATTGTTGACAATCCTTTCAAGTAGGTTTTAGATTATCAGAAGCCATATAAGACAATAATTAATAGTGTTATAACATAACGTAACCAATTCAGTGACGATCCGAAAAATGTCTTGCACGAAAGAAATATAGATCACTGTAATGTGTTTCCACGATCATTGACTGTCAACTGAACTCAGCCTTTTCATGCATAAACACCGACAAAATGTTGTTCTGATTGTAATTTGATGTCATGGTAAATAATATAAAAACTCAGTTATATGATACAGTACAACGAACAAGGAAAAAAGAGAAAGTTAAAGTTTTGTACCGACCCACATGCTTCATTCATTTTCATTATTCAGTTCTTTCATTTTTGAGGTACATGTGCATTATCAATATCCCCTGAGAGAATCGAACTCACATCTCCTTCCATATTTCGAAACCTGCCAAATAGAGACGACGTTCAAGGTGGATGTGGACCGTAAGTGTTTTCTGTCAGAAAAACTCTAACTTAGTCATCGCTCAAATGAATGCAACATCTCAATGTGAATGTGTACATGAAAGTATGTGCACCATTAAGGTTGTTAATCGAGTGCAAAGTTTCGATTTTTTGAGTTTTCGAGTTATAGACTTTTCTAGTTTGGCAAAACGAGTTTAGAGATTCACTCGATTCGAAAATTTCCGAGTTTATTTCGGGTCGAGATGGTTTCGAGTTCGACCTCATGTTATTATTTATTTCCTTTCCAGGTGTGATTACGGTAAAGTTTGGAATGACGTCATTTTTCTCTTGGATGCGTCTGAAAACTCGCACGCGGCTGGTTTGACCGAGGTAAAAATGACGAATAATCTCGAAAACTACATCAGAAAATAACTTTACTAATCTTCGTATTTTCAAAAACAATGGGAAAGTGGCTCATTTTCCCTATTCTTGTAGTCACCCAACAATTACGTGTTTTGAGTTAGTTAAATTAACTTGCCGGGCTAATTCCATGTTTCCATCCGCTGAGAGACACTATCCAGCTTAGAAAAATATGACAAATGGATGAAAATACTCAAAATAAGAAAGTTGAACGCAAGTAGATTCAATTGTTTCTGTTCCAGATGTGGGGTCTGGTTCAGTCAATGACTCCGTGGTTCAATGTACAACACACAAGTTACACCTCCACGGTAAACAAACTTGAATGTTTCGGCCGTAGTACAATTCTGCAGAACTAGAGCTTCTGTGTTACAAGAAACATGAACACAACCGAATACATGAATGAGAACAGCTTTGTTAGATTCTCTTTTTCAGAACTATTCAATGCGTGTGGGAGCCGTGTCCTATGCTTCGAAAGCTACAGTACTTTTCCCTCTTGGAAGTGTGAATCAAACAATGATTAACGACTTTGACATTCCCTACCAAGAAGGAGATACAGGAACCGATATTGCCAGGTCGACATTTTTTTGTAAAACACGAGACAGGGTAGAGTATTGATATAGTTGTGTGCTATTGATTTGAGTGGAAAACAAACAACTGAAAATCCATTAGGAATTTCTATATACCTTTTTTGGTTCGGTCACTTAGCATATTTTACAGCTGATGTAAACTATTTTGTGTGTGAAGCGAGTTTATGAGACATTGTGTTTTGAACTCTCAAAATCTAATCCTTTCATTGTCTCAGTGCCCTCCAACTTGCCATAGACGAATTCGCCTCACCTTCGCACAGAACAAACGCAAGAAAGGTGATAGTCATTCTGACGAAAACATTCATGTGAGTTTAACTCTGAATGCACATTGGTGAAACCAAAGTCAATTGTTGCGTCAGCTGAACGGGTGAATGTTTCAATACAGTACTACACTTCCAGCCTCAATATGTGATGCAAACGACTGGCATCCACCTATTAGTTCAAAATATGATTTTTTTTTATTTTAACAAAAGTACATTTTACGTTTTAGTTCCTGTTTTTCTGCGTACATGCGATCGGCATTGCTTGAAAGACTCTGTTTACGTAAAATTATATTGTACATAATTCATCATACATTCTTGACGAGACCGAGAGTAATTTGAATAGAGGTAAAATTAGGAAAAAAAGCCAGAATCTGGTGTGACTTTTTTGAACTGTTCGAAGAAGTCAACAGGTTCGGGTCCAATACTGTTAGTCAATTGCACAGTCACGTGAAACATGCGAAACACAGCAGAATTCCGGAACGCAATCACAAAGTGTACGATTCCTCATTAGAACTATAACTTCACGTGACTATTTCGCTGACTTCTAGTATCCATTTTTCAGTTCAGGCAACTACTTTTCTCCGGAATATTTGGCATCTAAATTCAAGAGTTCTGGGGGAGTAATAATTGTGTACGGTGAGAGAAGTTTTGAGAACTTCCTGTAGTCATCCAAAATTGTTCATTCATTTTCTATTTTCAGTTGATTTCCCTATATAGTGGGTGCCAATTTATTTATTTTTTCAAAATTTATGTATTTCTGTCTCTCGCCGGAATCGAACCTGCGAGAAAAAGATTCGTGGCTGCGAGAAAAAGATTCGTAGCTAACCACTACGCTACCAAAGTACATAACGGGCACGTTTTGGAATCGAAGACATGTGAGCGTACACAGCGGAAAGTGAGATACATAGTATCCAGTAGTATCCTTTCGCTTTTCCGTTGGCGACGACTATACAAGTGTACCAGTAGATTGAAATGTTTCCAGAAGACGTAGAAGACACCGGTTTCCCCAGTCAAGAGCTACGTGATTTGGCTTCTACCGGATATCTTATATCTTCCCTGAATAGCACTATGGACACCATGCTGAACGCGCAATGCGACGGTGAACATTTTTCAATTTATGAAAGCATATACTTTACAACTTTATAATGCATGTTTCCGTATTTCCCACAGTGTCGTCAAATTGGTTATCTGAATGTCTTTGTTTTTTGTTTTGTAACATTCATTACCCATGAACCCCAATATGAATATCCAGGTGACATCATGTGAGCGTCTAGTAGTACTATGAGTACCTATGCTAAAAGATCCCGGTACCTCAGGCCATCCTGCGTCTCTCGCTCTGCTCTACTATTTCTCGTCTCTCGCACCCCGGCGGGATGTAAGAGCAAAAAAAGAGCGTATGATTGAAGAGACGCAGAAGAAGATGAAAGTGACAGAATCTTCTAGCACACGTACTCAGTCATTTTGCTGCGATTACCGACTATTCACTTATTTCTTGAAAGTGAACGAAAACGGGTTGTCGCTTTCCATTTGTTTTTATTTTTGTTTTGTTTTCACTCAAGCGGGGGGGGGGTAGTTGAACTCAAACTCGAAAACTTGTTTTTCGCGAAATGTGTGAGAATTCGAGTTTATGATTTCAATTTTCGTAAATAAAAAAACTTCTCTGATTTGCTTTTCAGCAACAAACAAATGGGTAGAGCTAAAAAAAAACTATTTTAAAAGCTTCTTGAAATCTATATGGCATCAAACACTTTGTAGCAATAAGCTCGAACTAAATACTATCCGTGAAACACATGAGCAAAACTTCGAGTGGAGAAAACGCTCATTATAAACTTATTTGAGTCGATTGACCTTTCGTATTTTGCGATCAGTCTCTGTACTTTTAATGACAAATGTTTTCCCTAATTTCAGCAAACTGTTTCTGCCCGACCAACTTTGTTTCTTTCGCTGATAATTGGCGTGGAAGTCCAATTGCAGGTGAAGTTATTAGTAAAGTTATTGATAAACTACAAGGTCACGTGTGATTTGTGAAACACAAACTAAAAATCTATGCACAAAAACGTGGATCTATCCAGTGTTCTTGTCCACGAAACACATGAGCATGAGTGCCACTCGTGAGTGACGAGAGAAAAAAGTCACTCACGATGAGTAGTCTCTGAACCACGACGTTTAACATACTTGTATATATATTCATTCACAAGTGCTACAAGAACAACAAAAAAAAATGTGAATAAATATGTAGAACCCCTAAGGGGTAAGGCAACAAAACCCTACCTACGAATTAAGGGGAGCTTACTCGTTAAGCTTCAAGAGATCAAAAGTGAACATGAAAAGAATAAAGATGATAAAACGTTAAAATATGGGAGAATAAATATGTAGAACCCCTAAGGGGTATTATACTTCTCTCAGATCTGTGAGTTTAACGGTATTTGGCAACATATATTTATCATGAAGTTGACAAATTGAAGAAGATTTGTTGAAATTGGGAACTAATTCGGTCAATTATGGTTTTTGAGAATACTGCCGCAGTATTGTTTCAATATATGAAATACAAGTTTACCATTCAGTACATACGCAAAAATCATTTATTCTAACTCCATCTGGAATGCCATTGTTTGAAAGCTTGAAACAGTTGTTATCAGCGTAGCGTGCAACATGCAGGTGTGGTAATCATTCTTACGATTATCATGATTGCTAAAAATATAACCAAATGCGTTGATTTACCGAAACCATGAGAAAACACCAAAAGTTCTCGGTTTTTCTACGATAAACTATTTTGAAATGTTCATATTTATATTTTGAACAACTTGGTTCCAGGTTGTTACCGCGCCGTGGACGTTCCGGCCAATTTTCACGTGGCTCGTAGGAATTGTCAGACAAAGTTCAACAACGGATACATTTCTTCCGAAACGTCAGAAGAAAAATCAAATTTTTTGGCAGATAGTGAGTTCGCCTAATTTAATGTTTCAGACTACATATATGACTCACGTCGCTTATTCGTGACTAGTTAGCTAAATCTGAACAGAACGCCGATTTCGAAGTAACGACTTGAAATTGACATTTTAAGCAGTACACTAGTGAAGTTTAAAACATTTGTAAACGTGAAGCTGAACAGTTTTAAACCATTCAACCATTTTGTGTGTTGTTCTGTGCTTTTACTACAACATGGAACTAGAATAACAAAATGAGAATCAAAGTTTCATTGTGAAAACCATGAAAAAACTATGTCTTTAGCAACAGTTCACGTGAAAAGGACTAATTTCAAGGTTAATCAAACACTCAGTTTTGTCTGAAAAAAAATAAACATGCTATTGCAGCCCTTGGCACTTCTTCGAGTTTCTACCTCGGTTTGGTGTTCGACACGATTTCTTCAGAGTGGATTTGGGAGGACGGAACAAAGGTAAACATCATTTTATAGACCCACAAATACATTTGTGTGGGTTAACTGAATCAATAACTCTATTAATGAACCTCTTCGTTTTTCAATGCTGAGAATTTCAAATGCAGGGGTTAGCTTCCTAATTTTTCTAATCAATCGCGGAATAAAGGTATATAACATGTCTGAACCGACTCGTTCAAACAGTGTCGTTTTTCTTCCCAGAACTTTGACGAACAGAATGTGAATCTGGCTGGGAGTTGTTGAGATTTTAGTACGTATCAAGAGAACTAGATAAACTGTCGTGGCAATTTATGAGCAAGTGATGAAACGAAAAACTGTCAGTATATACTACTTTTCTTGCAGTTGTCGAGTGAATCCTATCAAAACTGGTACTCTGGAAGCGCTCCTTCCAGAGATGTCAACGGTTCTTGTGTGTACGAAAACAACGGAAAATGGATTCCAACGGACTGTAGAAATGGATTCGAGTATATTTGCGAATCTCAGCCTTGTGATGCTACTCACTATTGCTCGTTTACAGAACAATAAACAATCAAATTTCTTATTATGGTCGCTGGTTCGAAAAGGCTTAGTTACTGAACAGTTCTCAATTTGGTATACCTTGTTGCATAATCAGAGGTCTAAAAGTGTTTTTTTTTGACTTGGTGCTATAAAGTAATGTTCTAATTATAATCCACAAACCAAATCAACAAAATTTCATTCTAATGTCGAAATATGTCATTGTCCGCTAATGGACAATTTAATTCGGGTAAGTTAAAATCCCCCAGACAAACAACTGGATGATCACAAACAAATAGATACTACATCCATTTGATGTCATTGTAGTTTCAATCGGACGTTGGGTAGTTGTCTTGGAACGTGTAGAAGTGAGCATAGTAGTTGTAGTTTGTACTGTCGTGGTGAGTTTGGCAGTAGTCACAAGTCCGGGATCAGAACTAGGATCGCCTGAAAATTCAATACTCGTACTTAATTAAAGTGATGTTGTGAACGTTCCTTGTTTGTTTTTCAACACTGTTTGTGGAAATAGAAGAGTGAAGGTAAATCAAAAAAAATGAAAAAAACACTGTAACACACTGAAATTTTGGGTTATTTTGGTCTTGCAATTGACGGAAATAATGGAAGAGTGAAGGTAAATCATTAAGTAAGGGTTGGTAAAAAGTGGGGAAACCAAAGAACATGTGAGTTGTGCTTGATTTTACCTACAAATCAGCAAAACGTGAACAATACAGATTGGTGTGATTTTGTATTATAAGTGGTCTGCACAAAAGGAACAATACCATTGTTACACAACGGTCCACGAAGCCCGAATAATATTTTACAATTAGTCGATAGGTTATTTTACGTGTACTTCCATTTAATGTGTGTGTTGTGAACCATTGTGTAACGATGGTGTTGTTCTACTTCTGCAGAATAATACAATATCACAACAATCTGTATTGTTCACTGTTCTCTGATATGTAGGTCAAATCAAAGACAACTCACACGTGTGCTGGTTCCCCCATTTTTTACTAACTGTTCTCTTTTTGCTAGTTGTACTCTTACAACTACCCGTCTTGCCAACGGAGCTCTTAATACACTGAACATGTGAACCTCTATTATATGAGAAAGCCCAAGTATTTTGGTGCAAAAAGTGAGATGTAGACCCTTAGAAATAACAGACAAGCTTGATTGAAGTAACTCCGAAAAACGATCTTTTAGTTCAAACATTTTCATTGACGACAATTCGAACGATTTCATACACGATTTCGTGCGTTGCCGTTGTAGGCGTCTTTGCGGCGCGCCAAGAGCCAATTTTTAATTTGGCAAAAGGAGATTAACATTTTTTGATGAACTAGTCGACTAAAATTGATTTAAATTATTTTAATGGACAACAATTCTGGGTTTTTCTGGTTTTGGCGCCTGTTGGCGCCCGAGTCATGCGCAAATGAGAAGTTATGAACTCTAAAAGTGTTTTATTTGTCGTTTCGTAAAAAATTACATTCGCAGCTTTTCGTCCCCTGAAAGCAAGAACGAGTCCGCAATGGCCAAACCAGAGAGAACTCACGCAGAATGCATCGCGATCCGCACTATGCATTCATTCATCGTCAGATTATTAATAAGGTAATAAACAAAAACTGTGTTAGAAATCAAATTACTCTGAAGTTGATATATTCAATGTTCTTTGTTGCGTTCTATTCTAAGATGGTTCCACGTATTCCATTCGTTTTCTCTGAGAAATGGAATATCGAAAAAAATTCCGCCCCACCACTGCACCATTCAGAGTACGTATGTCACAACATTCCTGCACCTTCATCCCAACATGCGTCTCTCGCTTTGCCTCACTAATTCGCGTGACTTGTTTCCCGGCGGAAAGTGATAGAAGAGAAATAGCATGTGTTTGAGGAGGCGCAGGTTGGAACAAAACTGCCGAGATTCTCTAGCACACGTACTCAGAACCGTTGGCGCCTATCCCTCTGCGTTCTTACTTCACACGCTACTAGTGCGAGAGGATAAAGGGTTTGTCAAACCGTTGTGGACACCGTACCAACGATTTTGTATGGGACGGGGTTTGGGCTCATCTGCATATCATTGATCTACTCACTCTTTCAACTGCTGGCAGATAACGAACGACCGCTCGCCCCGCATCGCTCAATCAGTTGAACCCTCTGCTGTCTTTATGGGAAAAATGGCGATTATAGGTTGAATGAGGCCGCGATTAGTCTGGGACCTGCGCACTCTCTCGTCGTGGCCGCTACACTCGAAAATTGTCCGAGTGGAACTCACATGGCGTCCTGTCCAAACATGTTCTTCTTGCCAAACAATACGCAAGCCCCTTAGGTGGATTGTTTAGATCGGGGAGTCGATACACTTTCCACGCATCTTGGCGAGCCTGAATATATAAATTGTCTAATTCCCCTACCTTCACGCTCCTTCACTCGCAACAACGCGCCTCTTCCCAATGGTAGTAAAAAAGATATATTGTTCATCACAGCTACCTAGTGACCACTTCTGATCGAGCAAACTGCAAAAAAACAGCCTAACGTAACGTGTGTGAGCTCACTTACAATTTGAATCAAGTCAAAAATGTAATACACAAGTATGCATAACTGAAATGAAAATATCAATACGGATATATGGAAAAATGAAAAGGAAAATGATGAAAACAGTGAGATTCACATATTCAGAAATGTGCTTCTGGCGAACGATGATGAAGCATAGAAAAAAATGCATAAGATGAAACATCAACTTACTTCAAATGCAGGTGATGCTCCCTCAAGCGCGATGACAGTCACAAAAAATCCGGGACCATTCTTCACAATGAGGTTGGCAGCCTGGTCTATATCATCGTTGTCACTGTAACTAACACCGGTCAAACATCGCGAAAGATGTCATAAAAGAGGAGTTGATTGAGGTGAAGATTCACTTAATCGAAGAAGTATATGACAATTCCATTTAGTATTATTATGAAATGTTGAATTGAGAAAAATAAAAACAACAGACACTGACAATTAGCGGTTTCCATTGGTCATTCGGTGAGCTTAAGTTACCTATTCCTCCCGAAAGCGTGTTATCTTCAGGTCACTAATTGAGATCTTGCCCCCTTCCACATAATCTATATTTTACAATGATTTACGTGATTATGTCTTGGGATGTTCCGTTTTTCTGAATTGGTCGATTCTTCAGGGCTAAGAAGGAAACTGTGTTTTCATGTGATATTAGTGCCAGCCAGCAGAAAATGGAAGTATTGAAGAATTAAGAACTAAGAAGTGAACCAAGAACGGGAGTCAGATATGAAAGGAAAGAACCTAAAACTATATTCATTTAAAACCGGGGCAAACTAACGTGGAAGCGGTGAATATAAACGGTGGTTGGGGAAAGACCCAAGTCATGTAAAACTGGACAAGTCTGGAAGATATTCAATAATACACAATACTGAGCCAATACAGTACATATCCTTATGAATTGTTCCCTGGTGCAAGCTTTTGCAAATCGAATGCGTTAACCCTGATTTATTTGCAAAAAGTTGGGTGATTGAAACGAGAGAGAAACGGAGTTGTAAACGTGCTGTGGGAGTATCAGCGGGAAGGAAAACGACTATACTTTTGACACACACTTCCAAATGGTTTTTGGCTCGTCACTAATCGTGCGCAGCGCGGAGCGCTGCGCAGATTAGTTTTTGTTCAAAGGTCTGCAGACATTACAAAACAGATTATTACAATTTTCTTCAAAGTACGTCGACCATTTTCTTAGATTTTTGCATGAATCACTGAAGGGCAACACGTCTACAAGATACTAAGTTCACGTTCCAATTAGAATTTATTGAGAGGAGTTATAGGGCCCAACGTCTCGCAAAAATGGCTTCCGTGCGGGGCGGCGGCGCCGGCGCCGGCGACAAATGTGTCCGCCTCCTCAAGTCTCGGCATAGTTTCGCACAAAATTAACTTATTCAAAAAATACTTACATTTTTGAGAAGCTCTAAAAAAGTTGAGGTATACGTATTTTCCAGGTATGTCTGAAATTTGAATATTACGTGTGAGAGAGCCGAAAATGGTCTCGCAAAAAATCATGGATAGACCGGTTTCGTGAAAATAAAAATGAAAGAAGAGTTTAACGTGTTTCCAATGAAGAACGGTAGACGTTTTCCCATGAAGAACTCATGACAGGCGGGTACAGCTTGGTTTTCATTCCTTTTCACATGTCTGATTGGCGGATTGGATGAACGCTCTATTCACGCACGGCGAACGAAGGTTCGATTCCTGCCTGGAGTCTAGAGTGGAAAATTTGCTATCACTTGAACGAGGTTACAACTACACCAAACGTTCTGCACTACGGCACGGTTTAAAACTCCAATAGAAAAACATAACATTCCTTGTTTAGCTTATTGTTCAAAAATATTATTTTTTATCAAAAATGACCGTTACTTCGTAACCATAGAAAAAGAGTTCAATTAGTATAAAAAAACGAGTGTAAAGAAAGTAAAGATTAGTTTTGGATAAATATGTACAAGAAATATAAAAGAAATCCAATAAAAATATTTTGAGGAAAATGCTAATCTCGCTTCTCTTGAAAACAACGGAGTATAAGCTAGATTATTGTGAGTCGCAGTCAGAAGTTTTCTTCCGACAACCAAAAACTAGGTATACTGTTAGTCAATTGCAGAGTCACGTGAAACATGTTGAACACAGCTGAATTCAGAAACAAGCAATGAAAAAGTGCACGATGCCTCATTAGAATGCTGAATTTACGTGACTATTCATTTTACCTCTAGTATATCCTTTTTTTGAATTTTTGAACCGAGCGAGATTAGCATTTTCCTCAAAATATTTTTATTGGACTTCTTTTATATTTCTTGTACATATTTATCCAAAACTAATCTTTACTTTCTTTACACTCGTTTTTTTATACTAATAGTATTTTTACTTCATTCCAATGCGCAATGACATTAATATCATACGCCGTAAGCGAGTATGAGCCACTGCCTCTAGTATGGTAGTCGTGCAGCTGATACTCCAAGTTGTAACAGGCTTTAGAGACATTGTTAGCATAATTCAACCCTGCAGTTCCTCCACCTATTCCAAATAGAATGTACCATTCCTGAAACAATTAAGTAGATAGAACTGGAGAAAAATCAGAATAACAATGCTCATTGATTCATAGTATATCAAGAATGATGTTTCCAGAACAGAACGAAAAGCGAATGAGAAAACATCAAATGCGCAGTTCATTATGACACTAACTGGATTTCTGATGAGTTGAACAAGCTTCACACGACTACACCAAAAGTTTCGCTTACCATTTGGTACGGGAGGAATCCAGGATTGAACACTCCGATGTTTCCAACTACGTTCTGAGCAATATAAGCGAACTCCTGACAAAAATACATACACTGTTCACAAAACAATATGAACACATTAAGACTGCTGATTATATGAATGAAGACAACTATGTTTTAGTTTGAACGGTAAACACATCATTGAGTCTGAGAAATGCACCAAGATCAAACAACAGACACCGAAGAATGGAGATCAAATATACCGTTGATTGTTATTTTGGTTATTAGTGCAAGTTCTTTAGCTATCAAGATAGTTGGAAACTCCACACCGAGAAGAGAACATGGAATATTCTACGATTCAATGTGTTTTCTGTTAACGTGATCTCATAATTTGCTGCGTGAAGCGCTGCGCAAATTTGTTTCGGTTCAGAAAACTGCAGAAATTTTTAAAACATCATTGCCCGCTTCTTCGTAATTTGTAAACCATTTTTCGATAAATTCGCCGAGAGCAATAAAAGGGCACATGTCCACAAACTGCGTTGATGTGAGTTCAAATTAACCCATTTGATGGGAGTTGGAAGGTTAAACTGCAGACATTACTTCCGTGTGGGACGGCGGCGGCGACACGAATGTCCGCCTTTTGGGCAGAGCCTACTCTCAATGAAAAAAACTGAACTTGCACTGTTTTGAAGTGAAGAAAAAGTTGGGGAGAGTATACGTATTTTTCAGTCATAGTGGAAAATTCCATTTTTAGGATGATAGGGCCTAAAATGGCTGGATAGACCGGTTTTGTGGAGTTCCAAAGCAAAAAAAGGAGAATCCCGTGGAATTGATTTGTGAACTTCTCAGCCCTAAATGCGGTTGCGCGTACAGCCTAGTTTCCATTTATTATCGCATTCCTGTGTGGTATAGTCGTCTAGTGGTTACCGTTTCTGTTCGAGTGAAAACAGATTAAAGAATCCGTCCCGCTTTAATTTTGACTTTTGAGTTAACAAACTGACCCTATGGCAAATGAAAAACCATTATCAAAAATATATACTATTATATCCCTATCTTGCTTCGTTTTCTCAGAAAAGCGGCTTACGTAATGACACCGATAGGGGAGTTGCGTACGGGGTATGCTCAAAATAGCCTATAGAAGTGCGAAAATGATTTCAAAACACTCAATCACATACGAATACACAATTAGGGACTAAAAAATGAAAATAAATTTGGATATAAATAAACCAAGTCAAATTGCGTCACAGTGAAAATGTTCATGTCCCCTTATTTATTGCTTGATGTTATGCAAATTTTACAAATTTTCAATCAGAAAGTTTTTTCGAGGTCTATGGGAAGACATTGAGAATCTTTTTTGAGCTTTTTAATTTTTTCGTGAAACTCAAATTATAGCGGAACGGTTTCTTTAAGGTTCGACTGCCGCGTCGAGCAGAAACTTCTGTATAACTTCTGAATATCTTAAAGTTCTATGCTGTTTCAAACTTGTTCTAAATTGACTTGCATTGTTATAGCTATACGTTACTTGATGAGAGTTTCTCCGTAACTATAAAAAATAGTTCAATTAGTGTAAAAAGAAGTGTTAAGAAAATAAAGTATAAAGATTAGTTTGGGAGATATAATGTAGAAGACGTACGAAACAGGTCCAATAAACGTACATTTTAGGAAAAAGACTAATATCGCTTGGTATAATACTGCACAAAATATTACAAATATCACTCATTACCTATGACAAAACACCTATATACAAATCACAAAGATCTAGCTAAATATTTGTAATATTTCAAACAATCGAGCTCGGCCTTTTCCTCATTCATACGTATATTGGACCTGTTTTGTATTTCTTGTACATGATAACTCCATAACTAATCTTCACTTAGTAAAGTAGTGACATTACTAGAGTTCTTTTACGAAATATACCTACACAATATTGTATTAATTTTACATAAATAGACCCTACTGCTCTCATAACTACAACATAACTAGTAGTTCATTCACTAGAGTTCTTTTACGAAATATACCTACACAATATTGTATTAATTTTACATAAATAGACCCTACTGCTCTCATAACTACAACATAACTAGTAGTTCATTCACTAGAGTTCTTTTACGAAATATACCTACACAATATTGTATTAATTTTACATAAATAGACCCTACTGCTCTCATAACTACAACATAACTAGTAGTTCATTCACTAGAGTTCTTTTACGAAATATACCTACACAATATTGTATTAATTTTACATAAATAGACCCTACTGTTGTCATAACTACAACTTCACGTTAATTCTAACACTGTTTGCGCGTTTGCGCTCTGAACCTTGGCTCTCTCTCTCACATGAAGCAAGAAGTTGAGGGAACACCATGTGATGTATTAGTGTGTCAAGTACTTGAGTGTGTTGAATGAGAATATCGGAAATACTGTTGTTCTGACCTACCGCTTGCACCTGAGTTGTTGTGAGATATGGTGTGACATCAATCAAAAACGCCGATTCAGGAGGTGGAAGCGTACAGTTGAAAAGCGGTCCCGAACTATCACAAACGAGACCTAAACTAGGATACAATTTTGAAAAGAAAAAAATAACGCTGCCAAATGTTATAAGCAGTTTGTAAGATTGATAAAAATTCGAGAATAAATTCCTGTAACTTCTTGTGCATGAAATCGAACATTCAGTTCGGAACATGAAAACTCCCATCATATAAATTTTGATGGTGTTTTAACCCAAGTGAATCAAATTTGTTGGTCTAGTATTTGTTAACCACAAAACCCCAGCAATTGATATCAAATTCGAATTATTTTTTAATACTTATTTTGTGCACAGCGCAAAGCGTGACGCAGATAAGTTTCAATCAAATGCAGGCTTGCGAGCTTCAGAGAAGGGTCGATTAGACTTTTCTTCGTTACTTTTAAACCGTTTTCAATCTGAGAAAGGACAGAGGTAGAAAAGTTGTTTATATATTTCAAATTTCTACTACATCTGTTCTGTTTCAGAATAGTTGTCAAAACCCTTTTTCTGTTAGAATGGCCTTGTCCGCGTGCATGTGCTGTACCTTGTGCATTTTGGGCACCATCGTGCCAGGTAATTGTACAGTTCTCGCCATTCCCACTGAGATTTCCACTGGCAGCATGCCAATGAAACTTCGAATGGTTATATGTCATAGAAATAACAGATCTTATGAAAATAGGTTTAACCCTGTACTGTAACAAAGTGAGAATGATCGGAACTATACATGGTGCAGGTGAAACAGTTTCTAGAGTTTTCTCGTGAATTTCCTGAATGTACATCAAAACCTCTTTCACTTTCCAGTTGTTGAAAACATTCACTTTTTTTCATTGTTAAGGGATATCTATTGCTGGTAAGCATAGTATTTGACATTAAAGCAATCTAATGGTCTATTCAATGCTGGATGATTTCTTATTAATAATGAGTTTATCAATGTTCTGTATATAAATCAAGTTTGCGACGGAATAAATAGCTTATGAATTGATGTTAAAAAGATCCAGTGACTCAAACCCGTGACCCACGTGGGGAAAGTGGGGGTGATTTTTACATTGTTACCAACCACAGGTGCCCAGCATGGGTGAGGGAACCCGTATGAGGATGGTTGTTCAATGATTTTCTGTGTCGTTTGCCTGTGTTTGACAGATTTCTTATCTCTGCCTCCTCGTTTAGTTGACCTTGGTTGCAATTGAGACACTGGCAAGTGCGGAAGTAGATGGAATAAAGAAACCGTTTGGCTATATGGTGAGTGCCAAATTTATAAATTTCTCTGCGAGCAAAATATTCGTAGCAGTGCGCGAACAACTGCGCTATTATGCACATAATCGGGAAGCTTTCGAATCGAAGACACGTGTGCGTACACAGCGGAAATTGAGATATACAGTATCCTCCCATCTTTCCATTGGCAACGACTATAATCAGTGTTTTACCAAAAATCTAAAAAGCTTATAAAAGCTTTTAACGTGTTTCAGTAGATCATGAGAAGAATATCCAATTAGCAAAAGTTAGCAAAATTTGTACAAGAACATTTTTTTGACGTTTCAGGAAACGCACGCTTTTCTATTTGACAAGTCCCAGACGGCCCAATCTCAAACCCCGTCGGGGCGTTCTACACAGTAATGACCCTCCCGTCCTTTGAAAGCCTGCCAGATGACTGAAACGCTCACACCATTATACAAGCCGTGTTTGAATTTACCAGCATTCCCTCACTACCCATCAACCTCGCGAATTTCGTCGAGATCTTCCAAAACGACGTGACATGCCAGCTGAAGGAGGAAAAACTAGCCGCACTCGCAGTCTCCAAATCCCATTCAACCATCTCTATTATCGACTACTGTTTCGAGCTGGTAAAACCACCACCGTGAAAATAGCGTGAGCGAATTTGGCGTCATGCCTCTGAAGATTACACTTGCCGCAGCCAACCACACCGTGGCTCACTCGGACAAAAGATCGGTCTGAGAATCATCTCCAAAGCAAACTAAGCTTCACAGCGACGTTCGGGAAGAGACTTACCACTCATGCTCCGTAACATGCTTCCGGAACTTTTACCACAGATGAACGAACTGGAAAAAAAGACGCTCGCTTTCTGGAACATCTACGTACAGTGGACACGTAAGGATATCCCGAAGAGGGTCTGTACAGCCCACGCATTTCTACTCGGACCTCGGCCTATTGAAAAATCAACCCTAAGCTGACTCACATTTGAGTGGACGAGGCCAATCAATAACAGGAAGCGACTCTCGTTCCGATTCCGCACACCTGCCTGGATGCGTCCGTCACTCACATCGGCGACCCCATAGAATTGGCGCCACACACCCCGTTTACTCACGCGCCGTCACTGGGTGAAATCTCCAACCGATCGATCTTTCGGACGGCACAGTGAACCAACAGAATGCCCATTGCTCGCCTCCAGGGCGTGTTCAGAAGGCAGTAGTCCGGATCCTAGGTTCATCTTTCTACAACGGCAGATTGAGACATTTCACCGCACAAGCAGACATATCGCTCCTGATTGAAAAAGTACGGATGCCTTCGCCCGAGTCACCCGTGGCCGTACTCACGACATTGAGAAGGAAAGCTTCCCAAAGCAAGAGCGAGGAGCAACGAAGTCGAGGCCAGTGCCGCTAAACAGTTGGTCATTCGCTGAGACCAATATCGCGGTCGTCACTCTCTACTGCAATCAACTGCGTGACCAAGGAAGACCGCCCATTCCACCCGAGGCCGCAAATACGACGTATTTGTGATATCAACCTGCCGGACGGTACCTTTCTATAAATTCGGTCAATTTAATCGCGATCCACTCCGCGCGAACGCATCTCGTTCGAAAAATGGTATGTTTATTTAGGGCACCAACGGTTGTCTGATAAAATCCAAGAACTGGAAGATTATCACGATGAGCTCGAGGAAGCCGGATCCATCGTCCCGTTCGTTTTCCGAGTTAATGAAGAACCAGGAGGTTCATTCGGTCGAGAGGGCCCAGGAACCCCCGCTCTCGAAGAAGTTCAGGAAGTTTCCGCGGTCACCGAAGTTCAAGGAGCCCAATAAGTACCCATGGAAAAAGCGGTTATTCCCCAATAAAACATGAGTTTCTTTCACCCTTTTCTTGCCTTTTCCGGTAGTCATTCGGACACAAACACATCCGATTTCTATAAAAACGGTTTGAAACGTTTGAACGCTTATTTTAACACGTCGTGCTTCTTAACTACAGTAAAAACAGAAACAGTAGCTACGACTACGAGACGCTTCGCCAGACAACCTCAGAGTATTTATAGAAAGTTGTTTTAATCAAATTTGGTTTCTACTCTTGTTTATTTGAACCTAAAAACCATGGTCGTTGAGAAAAATCACAAACTAGAGCTCCATCAATGAACAGTAGATAATTAAAATTTTCTTTACCATAGATTTTACATTGAACAACACTTCAGATGACAAACAAGTGAACGCAACCATTATTTTTGGTTTCGAGATTGAATTCTTCAGTCGCACATTTGCATTGCTTTTATTACAAACTATATCATTCTGGTTGTGCAAACATTCAACCAATGTATTGTTATTTTTATTAACCTGAGAAAACATACCTGTACTGGCTCTTAAAATTATAAAGATGAGTAGAAGCTGTAACATGGCTTCGCTTCTATAGCATTGGCTCGTCAAAATTTTAACAGTCGGCAGCCACTGATAAGTGTTTAACAGGTACCATAAAAACACGAAGATAAGCGAACGTATCGAGAAATGCAACTGAAGGTTCATTCTAGAAAGAATCATTTGGGGCCAAACTCCTAGGGATCATTCATACTTTTACCTCGATGTTTAAAGAAGGGCAGTATTATGAGCAGCTAGTTTAGCGACGAGCCAACATAACTTTGCGAGCTCCAAAACAGATTGAAACATGGTAACCATGCAAACTGGGTTGGTTTGTTTCAATGAGAAAATGTATGTTTATCAGTTTTCTCAAGAACCTTTTCATAGTAACTTTATTTTCTGCTTCCTTAACGTCGGCGTTAATAGTGAAGAAAACTAGCGGTTTATTCCGGTCGACGTTAATGCCAACTAAATCGATACGATAAACGCTGACGAAAAGGTTAAAGCTGCCTGACAGAAATAGTAGTCGAAAAGAGAACCGAACTCGCAGTCAGAGGTCGAGAGTAACTGAATAGGAATCTGCGTTTCCCAGATCAATGCGCTGTTTTTTACTCTAATTTGCCGACAACAAGTTTCGTAAAATTTGGTGAGATGAGAGAGAATATTTTCATTGAGACTGGGATACTATCACGCACCACCTCGCAATTATACTATTTTGAGGATTGAAATTGTCGAATACCATTTCAGAAAACACAAACAGATGGATGTTTTTTATCAAATCAATACAATATCTAGTCCTGAGAGAGAGGACAGTAGTGGGTAGAGTCACATGGGTTCGATTCACAAGTGTAGAGGTAACCATTTCTACAGTCAGTTTGTACCCATTGTTGGGTTCCCTGGGCAACGTAGACGCAACCGCCTTTAGACGCACTGCTGGGACGGTAACCATTGTACCACGGCTGGTACGAACCACTTAGCTGAAACTAGCCAGTATACGTTAATTTCAACGTTCACAAATAAGTTTACTGAAAAAAACAGACACACACCGAGTGAACCTCAAGTTGATTCATCCGCATTCATATAAAGACAAAATTCATTATTGAATGCACATTTCCCCTGAAGACGCAAGAACCAGGATATTTCCACATTTGGCCAAATGGAATAAAATGTGAACAACTAACCGGGGTTCCGTCCATCCAAACCCATTGGTTACCGAACGAATCGAACACAAGTCCAATGTAGAAGTTGGTCGGGGTTCCGAACACTGAATAGACCAAAATGTACACAATTTAGCGTAGCATAATTATATAGTATACGTTAATAGCATTTGGTTGAAGTAGCACAATTACAACAATCACTTCTTATTACGCTGGGTAGGTTTGGTTCTGAAACTAACTCTCATCAACATGTATTAAACTTCGAGACACACTGCTACTATAAACTTTTCGTGAAACGCATGAGCGCGTTGATTGTTCAAAATCCAACTATACTCAAGAAAGTTTTATGAAATCGGCACAGCTGCTGATCAATCTGCATGTCCTCTATGAAATTCAGACCCATTTAGACTAGACCTAAATTTGTAACGTGACATTTTTATAACGTGCTCGTAGCTGTTTCAAGACGTTCAGACCTAGTGATCAGTGAGATCTTGCGGGAAACTGCCGAGTACGAACAGAGATTTCAGTATTCATGGCAACTACAAATTTTACGTATATCGGGCGCAGCGCGGAGCGCTGCGCAGATTAGTTTTTGTTCAGAGGTCTGCAGACATTCCAAAACAGTTTATTACATTTTTCTTCAAAGTCCGTCGACCATTTTATTAGATATTTGCATGAATCACTGGAAGGGCAACACGTCTACGAGACATTAAGTTCACGTCCCAAGTAAAATTTGTTGAGAGGAGTTACAGGGCCCAAAGTCTCGCAAAAATGGCTTCCGTGCGGGGCGGCGGCCGGGACGGCGGCGGCGGCGGCGCCGGCGACAAAAGTGTCCGCCTCCTCAAATCTCGGCATAGTTTCGCTCAAAATTAACTTATTACAAAAATTCTTACTTTGTTAAAAAGCTATAAAAAAGTTGAGGTATACGTATTTTTCAGGTATGTCTGAAATTTTAATATTACGTGTGAGAGGGCCGAAAATGGTCTCGCAAAAAATCATGGATAGACCGGTTTCGTGAAAATAAAAATGAAAGAAGAGTTTAACGTGTAGTAGGAAGAAAAAAATAACATTCCTTGTTTGGCTTATTGTTCAAAAATATCATTTTTATCAAAAATGATCGTTACTTCGTAACTATAGAAAAAGAGTTCAATTACTATAAAAAACGGGTGTAAAGAAAGTAAAGATTAGTTTTGGATGAAACGTGTGCAAAAAATATGAAAGAAGTCCAATAAAAATATTTTGAGGAAAAGGCTAATCTCGCTTTCCTTGAAGAAAAAAACAGAGTGTAAGCTAGATCATTGTGAATCGCAGTCAGAAGATTTCTTTTCGGTTACAAAAAACTCGGTATTAATTTATTTTTTCTGAAATTTGAAACCGAGCGAGATTAGCCTTTTCCTCAAAATATTTTTATCGGACTTCTTTCATATTTTTTGCACACGTTTCATCCAAAACTAATCTTTACTTTCTTTACACCCGTTTTTTATAGTAATTAGTATATTCGCATACTCCCATTGAGACAGCAGAGGTCTCGTTGATTACTTGCCAGCAGTGGATAGAGTGTGTAGATCACTGACACGCAGACTGGCTGGCTTATTGCCAAACCCAGCTCATTACATTTCGATGGTACGATGTCCACGACGGTTTGACAAATCTCACAGTCCTGCACAAATTCAGTCATAACACCCCCGGTATTCCTATTAGTATTAGTTATGCTCATAAGTTATGGTCATAATACACTATTTCCTTCTGATTAGGTATGTTTTTATTTTTTCCAAACTAACGATCACCAACACGATAAGTCATAGTAACAACTCACAGTCCAGTAGGAAATTGGTCATTGCCACACTCTTGTCACTGGCGACGAATCCGTTGTTGAACTTCTGTAGACACGTGTGTTTCGCCACGTTTGAGTTGGCTGGAACTGTCACCGCACGATAGCAACCTGGATAGTAAGCAGTTAGGGAATGGGAAACAACCTTTTTCATTCACCTATTGTTGTTTGTTGTTGTTGGTTATTATGTATTTTCTGAACCTCGACAGTTCGAAAAAAGAAGTGTACTTGTAAAAAGTTGAATCTTTTTCCACTTCTCTTCTAAATACGTTTTCGTTCATATCCAGATGCACCCTAATGAATAAGGATAAGTATGTGCGTGGAAAAGTTCGGCCTATCGTACTACATGCAGAGCTTAGATAGGCGTGCGGAAAGAAACTATTCAATTGAAATGCAATTCAGTACTACATGCGTTTCTGAGGCGCTTCATATGTGCTCTCATTATAATTGTCACTAATCGACAAACCCATGTGACTGTTTCAACGAAGTTCAACAACGGATACATTTCTTCCGAAACGTCAGAAAAAAAATCAAACTTTTTGGCAGATTGTGAGTTCGCTTGATTCAATGTTTCAGACTGCATATATCTAGACTCACATAGCTTATTCGTTATTGGTTGGATCAATATGAACAGAACGCAAATTTCGATGTACCAAAATGAAATAACCTGCACATTTTACACCGTGAAAATATCAAATGGTTTGAAACTTTTGAGAATATGAAAAAGTTCAAATCATTCAACTATTTTGTGTGTCCTTATGTGCTCGTCGTACAAAATGAACCCAGAATAATAGAATGAGAATGTGAGTTTCATTCTGAAAACCATGGAAAGACTATGTCTCCAGCAACAGTTTAGTCAAAATTACTAGTATTTCTTTAAAGTTATTTCATGGAACACTCAGTTTTGTCTGAAAAAATGAATCATGCTTATTTAGCCCTTGCCACTTCTTCTAGTGTCTACCTCGGTTTAGTGTTAGACACAATTTCTTCAGAGTGGATTTGGGAGGACGGAACAAAGATGAACAGCATTTTATAGACCCACAAATACATTTGTCTGGGTTAAATAAACCAATAACTCTATTAATAAACGATATTGTTTTGTAATGCGGACAGTATCGACTTTCTTGATAAACGTTGAAATTTCTGTACCCAATCTCAAAATAGATAATGTTCCATCTCAAAACCAAACCTTTTACACAGTTTAGTTATATTTTCTATGAACTCTAAATAATGTCAAAGTGTCAAACTGACAGAAAGTTACGTATCAAAAAAACTAGTTAGAAAACTATTTAATCTTCCGTGGCAGCCCATATTTGACTCATTGTTTCTCATAAAGTGATGAAATTATAATTAGCAAAGAACTAGTTGAGCATAATGAACGATCACAAAATTTGTACAAAACTATCAGAAAATGTTACCTTTCCTTGCAGTTATCGAGCGAATCCTATCAAAACTGGTACTCTGGAAGCGCTCCTTCCAAAGATGTCAACGGTTCTTGTGTGTACGAAAACAACGAAAAATGGATTCCAACGGACTGTAGAAATGGATTCGAGTATATTTGCGAATCTCAACCTTGTGATACTACTCACTATTGCTCGTTTAGTGAACAATGAATGTTTTAAATGACAGTATTTCCGGGTTTTCCTCACCTTTCAGTATGAATTACCAGGTGTTAACTTCATATTTTTTCCACCATTTTGCCATAAAACTAGGCAAAATCTACTAAGCCTTGTGAGACACACAGGTTTTAAGAAACACGTGACCAATATTTACAGTTTTTTGACACGACAAACTATCTTTCGTTTGCTCAACAATAAATAATCACCGTTCTTTTGTTTATTTTCACAAATAAAGTACAGTTGTTTCACTTTAACACTTCATTTGGTCTTGGAAACGAATAGTATCTAGTCCTGAGAGAGAGGACAGTAGTGGGTAGAGTCACATGGGTTCGATTCACAAGTGTAGAGGTAACCATTTCTACAGTCCGTTTGTACCCATTGTTGGGTTCCCTGGGCAACGTGGACACAGGAACAAGAGGCCAAACTAGTGGGAACACCGTTCAACCAGGGTTGGTACGAACCAATAAGATGAATAGAAACAGATGAATGTTTTATTCCATACCAATACAATATCTAGTCCTGAGAGAGAGGACAGTAGTGGGTAGAGTCACATGGGTTCGATTCACAAGTGTAGAGGTAACCATTTCTACAGTCAGTTTGTACCCATTGTTGGGTTCCCTGGGCAACGTAGACGCAACCTCCGTTAGACGCACCGCTGGGACGGTAACCATTGTACCACGGCTGGTACGAACCGGTAAGCTGGAAGTAACCGATTTGCGATGAATGGGACGTTCCGGATGTTGTACAACCGACAGCTCCAATACACATCCCAACATAAGTTAACTGAAACGAAAGACACCCACCAAGTGAGCTCCGAATTGATGTTGTCGCATCTTTTTTTATGAAAACAGAGTCAGCGAATCTGTTTCCAAGTTTTTAGATAAAATAACACAATTGAGAATGTTTTAAACTCGTTACGACCGAAGAAACAATTGACAACCAGACATTCCCGACCGGTGTTTGGTAACGCTTTTTTCAGGTTACCTCACTAGTAACCAATAGGTTACCTAAGACTTATTTTTGGTTACCGTACAAACTAACGATGAAAACCACATTTTGCGCTTGAAAAATAGTAGCCGATTTTTTCAGATCAGGTTATCCGGTTACCTATGGACGCCTCAAAAACCGGTTAGATTACCAGAAAATTTTGTTTCATATAGCATTCCCCCAATTGGAAACCAGTTTGGGATATATCTACATACGGCCCCAATGGAACAAAGTGTTAAAAAACCAACGGGAGTTCCGTCCATCCAAACCCATTGGTTACTGAATGAATCGAACACCAGTCCAATGTAGAAGTTGGTCGGCGTTCCGAACACTGAATAGACCAGAATGTACACGATTTCAGCGTAGCACAATTATATTATGCATTTAGCATTTGGTTGAAGTTGCATAATTACAAGAATCACTTCTTATTACGCTGGATATATTTGGTTCTGAAACTAACTCTCATCAACACGTATCAAACATCTAGACACACTGATACTATAAACCTTTAGTGAAACGCATGAGCCAGTTGATTGTTCAATAACCAACTATACTCAAGAAAGTTCTATGAAATCGGCACAGCTGCTGATCAATCTGCATGTCCTCTATGAAATTCAGACCCATTTAGACTAGACCTAAATTTGTAACGTGACATTCTTATAACAGTGCTCGTAGCTGTTTCAAGACGTTCAGATCTAGGGGTCAGTGAGATAATGCGGAAAACTGCCGAATACAGACAAAAAATTTCATAATTCATGGTAACTACAAACTATACGTATATTAGTAAAGTCGCCATTACTCCCATTTAGACAGCAGAGGCCTCGTTGATTACTTGCCAGCAGTGGATAGAGTGTGTAGATCACTGACACGCAGACTGGCTGGCTTATTGCCAAACCCAGCTCATTACATTTCGATGGTACGCTGTCCACGACGGTTTGACAAATCTCACAGTCCTGCACAAATTCAGTCATAACACCCCCGGTATTCCTATTAGTATTAGTTATGCTCATAAGTTATGGTCATAATACACTATTTCCTTCTGATTAGGTATGTTTTTATTTTTTCCAAACTAACGATCACCAACACGATAAGTCATAGTAACAACTCACAGTCCAGTAGGAAATTGGTCATTGCCACACTCTTGTCACTGGCGACGAATCCGTTGTTGAACTTCTGTAGACACGTGTGTTTCGCCACGTTTGAGTTGGCTGGAACTGTCACCGCACGATAGCAACCTGGATAGTAAGCAGTTAGGGAATGGGAAACAACCTTTTTCATTCACCTATTGTTGTTTGTTGTTGTTGGTTATTATTTATTGTCTGAACATCGACAGTTCGAAAAAAGAAGTGTACTTGCAAAAAGTTGAATCTACTTTCACTTCTCTTCTAAATACGTTTTCGTTCATATCCAGATGCACCCTAATGAATAGGGATAAGTATGTGCGTGGAAAGGTTCGGCCTATCGTACTACATGCAGAGCTTAGATAGGCGTGCGGAAAGAAACTATTCAATTGAAATGCAATTCAGTACTACATGCGTTTCGAGGCGCTTCATATGTGCTCTCATTATAATTGTCACTAATCGACAAACTCATGTGACTGTTTCAACATTTTCGATTATTCTGTAAATTACTCATCAACAGTTTTCGCGAAGGCAACGTTATAAAAACACGTTAATCGATCACTTGAGCAAACGTTGAAATAAATCAGTGAATTTAGATTTGTAATTGATAAAACTGACCGCCTGTGGGATTTTGACGAGCGTTCTGGGAGAAAGAAGTGAACTGCGCAGGACAGAAACAGTTGGCTGCAAACATAAACAGATGTGATAATCAGAATGAATCTGCAATTGCTTGTAAGAAACGGTTTTGAAAATAGAATAGAGTTTTTGGCTGTCATTGTAGATTGTGGTCTTCTGTTTTTCACAGTGTGGGACAGATGAGACTACAACACATTATCGTTGAAATCCTACAATGTTGATTGTGGTGATTTATGAAGTGTTTTCTAGGACACCTAAAACGAAAGTAAAACATTGTGTGAAAACAAAACTAAAGAAGAAAAGAATGGAGATAGCAAGTACAATGTTTCATAGGTCACAGGAAGTATTACTGCTGAGTTCCGTTTACTATTTATTGGGAAAATTTAACATTAGACTATTTCTCCATGATCGATTAGCTTATTGAAAACTGACCATCACACATGGCCTGTTGTACAGTTTGCATGGTACTGTTGAGGGAGGAAATAAGGTATCCCGGGGAGGCGAGACTCTGCAGAAGCGGACTGTGAGAAGCAGTGTCCTTCACATCCTCTAGAACGGTTATCTCGGTGAAATGTTTCTGGTGTAGTATAAGAGCAGCGGTACATTGCTAACAGTAATGTGACCTTATTCTTCTCTTGAATAGTCAACTCGTTATATGTTAATCAGCGGTCAATATTTGAAAGTGAGAAAGTGAGGACCTTTCTTTCAATGGTGAACTCGTTGAAAGGTTCGAGGTAATTATAAAGCAAATGGAACATTAGTCAGTCGAATATATTGAAATATACATAATTTTGTGATAGCAAGATGCTCCCGTTTAAAAGTATACTCAAATCTAATTTTCAAAGTGGTTACCGTATACAATGATGACTCCACCAGCGTCAGTGAACGAAGAGGCCGCGTTTTCCGGAGAATCGTAGTTTCCACTCCTGGAAATTATCAAAAACTTTTGAAAAAAAATACGGTGCATTAGAATGTATAATGTATTGTGATATTTATCTGATTCATTTGTTCTCTACATTCAAGTGATATGGAACAAGAGAAAAATACGGGATCTAATTCAATTATCCTGTCCTAATCCTAAACTAACTTGTAGGTGGTGGCCAGAACAACGATGACTTTTCTAGCATTCGGGCGATGAGCGGCGGTGTTGAATTGGGCTGAGGCCAGTTGGAGGGCCCTGGAAGTGTACAGTCGTCAAATGGAGACTATATAATGATGTGTGTGCACCATATTCCATGCTATTGATGGTCCTGTCAAACCGTTGTGAACAGAGTACGGTCAGTTCAGTCGGAGGCGAGGTTTCCCAACTCATCTGTGTAGATTTGATCTACACAATCTTCCATCTGCTGGCAAGTATTCAAAAGTTCTCGGTCTTGCGTTCAGACATTTCACAGTCATTTTGCTGGGCACTTGAGGTGGCACAAGGAGAAATGCAGAATGTTTCAGCCTGCCTCAGGCGTATATCCCTCTGTCATTTCTCGCTTTTTTCTCTCCCAGAAAGTTGGCGCAAATTTTTCCGAGATTTTGCCCATGACAAAATTTCCCAAGTCATTGAAAAAAAAATCGACCTGTTGCGTTGAAACAAGATGTCGAACTAGAAGAGTTACAAATATATAAATCATTGTTACACAACTGGTTTGAAGGAGAAGAAAGTGCGCGTATTGAATATTGGTCGTTCACGGAAGTTCGTGAACGAATATGTCTCGTGTGGTGCACTTTTATGTTGCAGTTACACTATAAGTAATGTAAGCTCAAAATGTTCGGTCAGTTTCTTCCCAGCATTCCATGGTTTTATGAGTTTCCACGTACAGAAAACTCTCAAAGCACGACGTTGCAGTTAACAAAATAGTTCGTCTTGCCGGTATAAAAGACGAACTTCATTCATTACTTCCGTTCCACTTTTGTTGTCCGCACTCACCTTCCGGAGGATTTTATAGATGACATTTGTTTCCTTTAATTGGACCGCCGTATATTTATTTGTTTGAGATTCCGCAACTCTATGTTTGAGTGCGGTGCGGCGAATATTTCGTCGAAAATCTACGCAGTCACCCGTTGCAGTGTGAGTATAGTTCATTTCATTCCCACTGAGATCCATTGGCATCATGCCAAGGTAGTCGGATGGTTATTTCTCAGAGCCGACATACTTTTTTAACGTACTCTTTTGAAACTCCACAACCGCTAACAGAAGTTTGCAGTTATTCGAAAAACTACAAAGTGGTGAAAAATAGCATGGAATATTTTCTTGGCACTCTGACAAGTATCAGTAGAAATGTCCGGAACTATAGAAGAACTTACGCAGCGAGGTTAGTTCCTCTGTCTCCCGGTACCACAGACATATCCATGGTGTCAATGTCGGTCTCACTGGTGTACCCAAGGGAAGAAACGAGGGTGGCCCGGGAAGCATAGGACACAATTCCCACTCGCATCGAGTAGTTCTGAAGAAGTCATAAAAATTATTGAGATTGCAAGTAGTATCCACATCACCTTTTACTGAGAAACAAAACTATAAACTTCTCTCATGAGTGAACTTTAATTGTTGTACGATTCAAATAATTTACCGATTGCGTGTAGTGGACGTCTTGTACATTGAACCAAGGACTCATAGATTGGACCAGACCCCAGATCTGAAACTTTTTACTTTTGATTCAATTTCTCAAATGTCATGTCAGATGTCAGAAAAATTCAAAACTTCAAATTCAACATCTACATTGCATGTTTAAGTAAACTGAACTAGCCGAAACTCAAACATATTTTCATTCACTTGCACACACACGTTTTACGAAACATACGCTTGAATAACAGCACGTTGTGCTGGTTTTATGATACTATGAGAGACTTCTCTTATGTTTTCATGTTGCTGGTACACAGCTTGTTATCAGAAAAAATAAAACGAAAAATAAACATATATTTCCGTATTTTACATGCATGTGGTTTAATCAATCAATCTAAGTCGTCGTACCTCGCCCAAATTTGTAGCCCCCGTATTTTCCGAAGCATCCACCACGTACATGACATCGATCCACACTTTGCTGTAGTCGCATCTGGATATTTCTTTGCGGAATTCTAGCGTCTATTGTTATACCATGCCAAAATTACTTCTTATGCACACCATGAAACATGGGGACAAAACAACGCTCAAAATGCAAGGTATGTAATTTATTTCAGATTATCCATTGTGATTGTTGGCTTGGTTCTTGTAAACTGACGGTAATCACAACAATGCGAGTTAATCACACACGAAACATTGAAACGCGCCTAATGATAAGAGCAACCTTTGCGCTCGAAAAGCAAATTTCTTTTGCTACTTTCAAGTGTAAGGTAGCATATTTCTACCAGTGTCCTACTTGCCACATCCATGTCCCGTTCCAGTTGAAACATTTGGTTGCATTGTAGTTGTAATCGGTTGTTGAGTAGTTGTCATGAAACGTGCAGAAGTGACAATAGCATTTGTAGTTTGGACTGTTGTAGTGGGTTGTGCAGTAGTCACAAGTGCGGGATCAATATTGGGATTGCCTAGAAAATCAATATCTGTACTTATTTTGAAGTGATCTTGTAAATATGGTCTATTTTTGAAATGTATTCAGTGTATAAATCAGAAAACCATTAACTTTCGCCATGTAAACCAAATTGAAGTACAATATTTCATGATACGTTCTTTCATGTCATATTTTAACAACATTATTTTCTTTCATTTGTTGCAATAAACTAATTAGGTAACAAGTGAATCAGGATTAGAAGTCAGAAGATTATTTCGCTTTGAAAAATACTTCCCATTTACTGTTGAGGAAAAATTGCACACAAAAAACCGCATTATCATTGCATCGAATGGAACTCACATGGTGTCGTGTCACTACACGTTCTTTTCGCCAAACAATAACCTAGCCATTTGGGCGGATTGTTCAGGTCGGGGAATCGATACACCTTCCACGCATTTTGGTGGGCCTGAATATATCAACTGTCTGTTATCTCTAACTTCACTTTTTGTCACTTTAAGTGTTAATTTTTAGAATGAGATCTACAAATTTTCAAAATTGTCCACGTACTCAGAGCATACTACAATTGTTATAATTCAGTTTCAGAGCTAAATGGTTTCTTAAATTTGATAATATAATAATAACCATGTGAAGAAAACATGTGCGCTGTGATTTGTGAATCATCACGTTCTGAGCGAGCAGCCTGCTTGTGTTCCGCACTCTAGAAATGCCTCCTTTGTTGTTTAACTCTCGAGTTACTTACTGGCAGTGACGACAAATTTTGAATCGCAGTTTCTTTTAAAGACGGGCAAAACACTCTAATTTTCGTCTAAACATTAACATCAGAGCGCCTCAGATTAGAAATTGTTCCAAACAAGAAATGCATTTGTGTGTACTCTTATACCTGTTGTTAGATATGTGGCGACTGATTGTAGAGTCATGAAGAGCATGAACAGAGAGTTAATAATGACTTGCCTCGAATGCATTAGATGCTCCCTCAAGTGCAATGATGGTCACAAAAAAGTTTGAACCATTGTTCACAATGAAGTTGGCTGCCTGGTCTATATCATCGTTGTCACTAGAAATAACATTAGACAAGTGTCGCAGGGAGTACAGATAAATGGCAATTGGTCAATCTGAAAATACATTCCTCTCAAGTGCAGAATTGCCGCAAAATATGGAACCACTCTTAAAAGTGGTATGCAAAAAGTGAAACAACTAATTCCTATTGGGGACTAGGTTGTTTCAATAACAGCGAATCAGAGCAGCAAAATATAGGAGGTATTTTCAAGTTTACTCTAATATATAACTGAATAGTTTACATCAACTCAGTTGACTAAGTTAACACGCGTGTTTCAACTTTGTTTAAAGTGGTAACTAACTGTGTGTGTATGCTAATAGTATTTCTAACCAGAAAAACTGTGAGAGAGTGCTGAAAGAAGACACTAACTGAGATACAGAGATTTACCAATTAACTTTTGTCAAAACATTGACAAACTCACGTTGTGGCTGTGAATATGAACAATTGAGCGGGAAAATCTTCATCCATATAAACTCGAAGAAGTCTGAAAATAACTCAGATGAGGTAAATATCGTAGAGGCATGAAGTAATATCATAAGTGACAGCGTTGTTACAAAGTTTAGATGCAAAAAAGCCCAAGTGTTTGGAAAATCAGTTTTTTAGTCCATCCTAGCCTGCTGAATATCATACAGTTATCGGACAGATTTTATACTTTTCTGCATTCTATTCGGACTACTACAAAAAAGTTCGAAAGTGCTTCCTAGAAACTCGTTATTTCGACAACAGTGATTGTGAAATTTTTCCCCATAAAGACAGCAGAGGGTTCAATTGATTGAGCGATGCGGGGTGAGCGGTCGTTGATTATCTGCCAGTAGACGTGAGAGTGTGTAGATCAATGATACGCAGACGAACTGGCCCCTTGCCAAACAGCGTCCCATACAACTCAGACCATTCCCAGCCAATTGGCCAGCCACTTTTGTAGCGGCCTCGACAAGAGAGTGTGCAGGTTAAAGAGACGCAGATGTCTGCGGCCTCATTGACCTGCACACTATCTCGCTTTTGTAGCTGGCCAATTGAAGAAAATTGGCCCCAATCGTTCTGAGAAAATCGATGGTACGGTGTCCACAACGGTTTGACAAATCCTATAGGAGGGGCAGTATAGGGTTCGCCTTCACGAATCAAGCTCATCGGTGTATGTCACTCTATCTCGCGGTCCATCCTGCGTCTCTCTGATCTGCACACTCTCTCCGATATTGCTACAGAAGCGTTTCCTTAGTTCACTGAGATGTCACAACCTGACCTCATAAGCGAGGCCGAGCCACTGCCCTGTCGCTGGTAGTCGCTCAGCATATCCCCCAGGTCGAAACAGGCTGCCGATGGATTCACAGCTGGGTCGTACTGCTCGAAATCCCCACCGATCCCGAACACACCGTACTTTTCCTGAAAACAAATGAAAATTAATATAATTATAGAAAAAAGTATGAAAATTATTGTCTTTTCCTGAAAACAGAAAAACAGAGCAGAACGAGTAAGTCGAAAGGTACGTGAGAAACAGCAGATACGAACTTTTTCATTACACGTACTTGATTTCTAGCGTGTTGAGCATAGTTCACGCGATGTGAGTAACACTCTCGAACAATTAATCAAAGTTCTATGCTGACCGCTTGGTAGGGAAGAAATCCAGGGTTGAACACTCCAATGTTTCCAACTATGTTTTGCGCAACATAGGCAAATTCCTGAAAAAAAATGCCCACGTTGTTTTGAAAACCACATAAACGTACTGAAAATACAACTGTGTTAGAACACACTTAAGTTGCAGTTCGAGTTGTCTCTCTGACAGATGATGAAAGATCATACTACAAACACACAAGAATGGAACGCTGAAACTATTTTTGATTGTCTAAAGAATGCGACGTTCTAGAACCTCGGTATAGTTTGAAACTCGTCACAGAGTCGAAATATGGAGTTGTTTCTCAATGACTTGAGCAAAATCGTTCCAAATATTAAAATTCTTCGAATGGTTGTATGATGTTCGCGAATACCCTCAATTTTCAATGGTGGTGGGAGCGAGCGATGTTCAACTTATACCGTAAGTTCGAATCGCATGCAAGTGAAACTTTCGCATAAGTGAAAATTTGACCTACCGTTTGCACCTGAGTTGATGTGAGATATGGTGTAGCATCTAGATAGAACACGGAGAGCTGCGGAGGTACCGTGGGCTGTGTACAGTTGAAAAGTGGTTGCGATCGGTCACAAACTAGACCTACATTTGGACACAAATTCAGCAGGAAAAAAATGACGCAACCAGATGTTATACTCAACCTATATAACTGATGAAGTTGCCGAAATCGTGGTATTGATTCTACGTTGAACAAGAAACACCACGAAATGTAAGCGATTGCTATTTATTGATTACAAATATATTTGATAATTGTCATGTTTATCTTTTACACTTCTGTGAAAGTGATAGTTTGTTTTATAATTCATTTCTGCTTACTATGGCGGCAGTCGAAGTTAACCAATGAAACACTGTGCTTGGGCTTTATGCATGCCTGATTCAGTTAAGAAACAGGTAAACAAGATTTAAAATTATAAATTGTTACCTGTGGTGGTTTTCAAGACTATAAAGATGAGTAGAAGATGTATCATTGCCACCGTTTTCGGAGCAGTGGCTAGTGAAGATTTTAACAGCCGGCATCAAATGATAAGTGTTTCACAGGCACCATATAAACAGATAAGCAAAAGATTAGCAATGCAATAATAGATTTCACCAGAAAAACTCATTTGAATGTTTATTCCATACCAACACATTATCTAGTCCTGAGAGAGAGGACAGTAGTGGGTAGAGTCAAATGGGTTCAATTCACAGGTGTAGAGATAACCATTTCTACAATCAGTTTGTACCCATTGTTGAGTTCCCTGGGCAACGTAGACACAGGAACCAGAGGCCGAACTAGTGGGAAAACCGTTCAACCAGGGTTGGTACGAACCAATCAGATGGATAGAAACAGATGAATGTTTATTCTATACCAATACAATATCTAGTCCTGAGAGAGAGGACAGTAGTGGGTAGAGTCACATGGGTTCGATTCACAGGTGTAGAGGTAACCATTTCTACAGTCAGTTTGTACCCATTGTTGGGCTCCCTGGGCAACGTAGACAGCTCTTGAAGAAAGAGATCGACATATTAGCCGGTATATCTCTTGTACGAAGAGATCGGTATTGTATTGGCTGCGTCTTGTGAAGCAAACGAGACGTAGTAACACTGTGACCTGTGAAGCAAACGGGAATCAGTTTTTATTGTTTGTTGTGAGTTACTCAGGTCAGTAAGCGACCGTAGGTATCGTCACCGACCCCGCCGAAGTGGCATCTGAGTGAATTCTCGGTATAAAATAGCATTTTTCCAAGGGGAATTGCTGTCCGATTTTTCATTTTCAGACCTTTCTTTGGTGGAGTACGGTGAAATCGCTGCCCAATTTTTCAATTTGGTATTGGAAATCAATGGGTACAGTGAGCAACAACACAATCATGAGTGAACAAGGACAAGGAAACAAGAACGATTTACACACTGCGATGGAGAGTGGGAACAGTGTGTCAAGATGGTCAGGAAGAAGTGGAACAGTCGAAAGAGGTGCGCCTAGGGAGCCCAGAGAGGCAGACAGTGTACATGAGACTGAGGTTCAACCAACGGGAATGGAAGCAGTGATATTGAAATCAGTGACGCGATTGGTGATGTATGCTGAGAAGGAGATAAGCAAGCATACAAGATTGGGAACGCAAAGGGAGGATACAATGATGGATATTCGCAGGGAAGCGGAGGCATTGGAGAAGTTGGTCAACATGGTGGTTGGTACCAAGCACAATGGGACACGAGAGGTTGATGAAGAATTGCAAAATACCTTGAGACGTGCACAAATCATAACAGCGGTGGACGTGAAGAATTTGGTGGCTTTGGCAACCAACAGTGGAGCAATTGTGCAAGAGATTTGCCACGTGTTAGGATGTAGTGAGGAGGATGTGGTTGATACAGTGAAGGTCAAGGAAGATGTGTTGAATAGTGTGTGTACTACTTTGGACTGTGATCAAAGTGTGGTTGCTGAGAAGTGTGTCAGCAGAGTTATGAGATGTGAAGAGCTTGAAAAGAAGCAATTGGAAAGCATCGAAAGGAACTCGGTTGTTCATGTGACAAGTGGGGAGAACAAGAAATCAAGTGTGAAGGATGAAGATTTTGATAAGCTTATTGAGCGGTTCAATAGAGTGAAGCAAGGAAGATCGATAGATGGCTATGTGAGATCTGACAGCGGAAGTACAGTGGGATCAGTATTGATGACTGGGTCCGTTGTGCGAGAAAGCAGGGATACGGTGAACACTTGGAAGGACAATCAAGTGAGAGAAGGAGATAATTGTGGTGGATACAATTTGTCACCACAGGATTTTATTGGTTTGGCGATCAGAGGAGTAATCATGGCAGAACATATATGGGACAAGCTGATCAATCTCTGGGGCGTGATCTTTTGCAGACACGCGAGGGCGATTCAGAGAAGTCAATGATGTATGAGTTCATGAGGTCACAAGCTGCACCGCCCATTGGTAATTTCAGTGGGGATGGCTCTCAACCATGGTCAGCATATGTGAAATCTTTTCTGATCAGGTATCCTAAGGAAGTGTGGAGAGATGATCATCTGAGGGATATGTTAGTGGAGAAACTGACTGGATCGGCAAGAGATCATTTCAAGATTCTGAAAAGGGAAGACAGAGAAGGATCGTTTGACCGGCTAGTGTGGGCCATGAAGTTGAGAATGAACGAGGCAGGAAGGATTGATACGGTGAAGGCAATATCAAGTGTGAGAAGCCTATACAAGTCAAGGGATGAGTATGTGGCAAAATTCTGTGTGAGACTGGAATTTCTAACTGGAAAGGCTTACCCGCAGCTGTCAGATGAAGCTCTTTCAATGACACGAGCTGATATACTGTACCAGCAATTGCGACACTGGCAGGAAGCGGTACATTTGGTGAATGCATTGGAGGATTCAGAAGAGAGTCAAGCATATGAGGAAGTAAAGCAACTCGCATTACGTATGGATAGAAATCGGTGTTCATTGCCTGACAAAAGGTTCTACCGCAATGACACGTCTACCGACAAGATAGTTGGTACGCCTTTCAAAGCAAGTGATGATGTAAGATCAACACAGAGGGAGGGGAGAAGGTGTTTCAAGTGCAATGACCTTGGACACATTGCTCAGAATTGCAATGCTGGAGAAGTTCCGAAACCTGGCCCTCCTGGAGGGTATGTCCGAAGTTCGTTCGTGGTGAAAGAAGATCCGAAGAAAGAAAGTTTCGCGTCTAGAATTGCCCGAGAGTTGAGAGAAGACCGGAAGAAAGAAGACCTGAAGAAAGAAGATCCTAACACTGGGATCACCTTCAGATCCCAGTCAGCAAGAGTTGTCCAGTATGAGAACCCCGTGCAAGAATACCATCCGAGAAGAATGGCCTATTGGAACAGGCAGAGATATTGTTGATAGTCATGTGCTCTTTCATCGACCCATGTTTTTCTATTATGTCATGTCCAGCAGCGTCGGGTCGACGCTTCTCCCGACCCCCGGGATGTTACGTATTGTGATACTATCTGTTATTATTTCCACCATTACGTTGTACTGTGTTTACAAATATGGGTCCCGCCGCGCCCATCGCAGTCCTTTAATATCATCATATTCGGGCTGGCTGGTTCATTTTCAGTGGTTGTTCTCTCTGTTTAGTTTTCTCTTCTCTCTTTTGTAAAGTAAATCGCGCATATTCTATTTTTATATTAATAAAGTCTCTCTAAAAGCGTTTTCGTGTTTCTATTTTAGTGGCTTTCCACTAATTACTGCTATTTCTGTCATCGATATCATTATTACACAAACTTCTGTTTGTAACTGTTGTCGTATTTTGTAACGTTTACTTTTTTCACGTAAATCTATATATCTGATCGAGAAAATGTCAGAAAGTTTTGTAGCCTGAGCTTGCTTTGTACTGTACTTATCCATAACAACTCACTGTCTCGTAAGAATGAGGTCTGAGCGAAAGACATATCAGATGCGATGAATCCGTTGTTGAACTTTTGCTGGCACGAACGTTTGGCCACATTGAAATTGGCCGGGACCGTACTTGCCTGGTAACAACCTGGAGAAGTTACTGATCAACAAGTCAAGTTCTAATACTCTCTGAATTCACTTATTCTCTCAATAGTACAGCAAAAAGATGGCCAAATATAACCTACTTTTTGTTGAGTTTATTTTGCGGACTCGTTCTTTCTAGAGATACAATACATAACTGCTACACTACATTGTGCAAGTTCCTCACTTCTGCTAATATTCTAGTAATATATCAATGCTAGAGAAACGAAACAATGAAAATAGGAGAAGAACTAGTCTGGTATCAGTTGAACGAGGTATGTTCGATGAAAAGTGGTAAGATGGAATGTGTTAACATTCAAACAATGATTTAAACTGTAAGTTGTAAGTGCAATGATGTTAACCTTATCGACAATAGGAGCTATTCGGTTTCTTTTATGTGAACAAAATATTAAGTGTTTCGGTACTGAGTGCAAAAGGAACCTCGAAATATGTAGGAAGAATGAAACATTGAGACGAAGCAAGCGGGGCTGCGCGTGTACTACTGCCAATATTGGTCTCAAACTGACGAACTCGAAAAAGCTCGTGAATCGGGCGCCAAACGGACTCATTCGACTTTTTCAATGGAATTTGATATTTTTCTTCGATTCTTCAACTATTTACATATAAGTTAGACACTGCTCTAATTCACTCGGCTGTGATAATCTACTATGTTTCGAATCATGCCACTAAATATTGGTCAGGTTTAGGGAACATAACTTCCATTTAGTAAAGTAAGTCCACTTCACCTCAGTTTTGGGGTAAACAGTGTACTTGTTATTCTCGGAGAGAGTCAAAAACAAGGCAACCCTTTGAACTAGCAAAGTACATCGATCGTTGAGACTTGGTTAGAACGTGGAAATGAAGATAAAATAATGCACTGAATGTGCCATATTTGTTATGTGTGTATTTGTATGTCAACCGACTGTAAGCCAAAGCTATTCTCAAACGGAAGGTATACTTCTAGAAGCGATTGGAACATTTATCCCTCGACCTTCACAGCAAATCTCGGTTGAGAAGGATTTTAAGACAAGACAGGAGGACATACAAGAAGTGAGTTGTAAATGAAGTTCCAAGATTCAGTATCGTATTTTTGTTGACACAAATCTGAGAGGAGATATAATTAACGTCACAAGTGAAGCGGTGGCGTATTGAATTCTGAAAATTCTGCTGTGTTTTTCAATAGAGATTTTCTCCAACAGGGAAAAAATGTCCAATGAACACGATTCTAAGAGTAGCGTAACAATAGTAAATATGTTTCGAACCCGATGTGTACTTTGAGCGAAACGCATGAGAGCTAACTTGAATCATTTCTGATAAGCTGGAACTATAATTTGGAAAAAAGACACATCAGAATAAGTTTATCCCACAGAAATGTGGATTACTGATAGTTCACCATGTTTTCTCGAGATACTAGGAGAATAGCAATAACATTGATTTTAGAACTTTTCGTCTAACAGAATGTTTACGAGAAATGCAGCGAAATCAAACTACAAATACAGCAGAAAAGTACCCCGAACAGTTGAAGATAGCTCAACCTCGAGTGATGCCTATGATTTTTTCGATCCGTGTTAATCACTTAATCACTGATGTTTACGATAATAGTAGTCGAGCAACGTTCAAAAAAATACTGTTTTGTGAATTAGCTCTGTGTTTAACACTTGAATATTTGTTGAGTTTGAGTACATCCGCTTACGAGATTAAGTTCAACCAGACGCTCTTTCGAATTTGTCAGTTCAGATTATACCAGTTCACCTATTCACCTTCGAAAATTTCATATTCTAAGAAGATACTCAAAATATATCAATTAAAATGAAACTGCTACGAACACTCTTCGTATTATAATAAAAATGCAAAAAAAAACTCACATTGTATTGATTGTATTAATTCAAATGACAGTTTTGAACATAATGTTATCAATGTTATCATTAACCGCGGTTTCTCTCGTAACTCTGTTTTTTTTCAGAAATGTCAACAAGATTGATCGTCTACAAATTTATTCCTCATCCTTCCCTCAATTTCGGATCAAGTTGTTTTTGTGGCGTACGATGGAAACAATGAATGGGAACAGAGGCTTTTCACTTCTACCCCTTCATTAGAAGATAAATGTTAACATGTGTTCGTCTGGATCAAAACGGGAAATGAATACCGCAGTTAGGAGAACCGGTCATACGAAGCCCTAGCTCACCTCGAATGGTCGATATTTACGATTAACTATGGCGATATTAGCAAGAAAACACTGTAGACCCCAAATATATTTTTCAAAAGAGAGAAGAGGGAATTTTCTTATTTGAGTTCAATCAATAAGTTAACGTCATGGATGATAAGAAAATTTGCCTTTTTGGGAAAAGATTATTTTCGGATTATCAAGTGCTTCCGCATTTCAACAGATTATCGTTCGAACGTTTTGTCTATCAGCAATATGCTTGCTGGCAGTATTCTATTGTTAACATTCCTCCCAAGTGAGTAACTGAACACTATCTCATGAAATAATTAATAACACCCAATTAAACCTGATTAGTTCAGTGACGATCTGAATAGTTTCTGGTACCGTGAAGTTTTTAACTAACGCGTTCCTGTGTTGCAGCCACGAGACTAATAGTTGTTCGAGAAATGTCATCTTATTGTATTTTATATCCACTCCAATTTGAATAGACAAAGAGGCCATGTTCGAGTGGATTTTTGACGAGTTTGTTTCTCCTTATTCGCAAGCTCAAGTTGAGTTGAGCTGGCGAGATCACATATATGAAAAAGTGGTGGAGAAAAAACATATTCAGGGTTAGCGATCTCAATGGGGTGGCTCCAAAAATGAAAATCATCACAAAAAATGTTTTGTCAATTAGAAATTTCAAATGAACACAATTCCTAGTTCATAATCATATTGTGGAGTTAGAACAAAATAAGGAAGGTGTGATACAACATATTGAGTTTTACACACGTTTAATTTTTTCTGGAGGTATTGAGGAAGGAGGATATTTTAAAAGTATATTGTGCTTCTACGATCATTGACTCAGCCAAACTCAGGTTGGCAAGCATGAACACAAACAAACTGCTGTTCTGGTTGTGGTTCAATGTCTTGGTTAAAGGAGACCGGAGAGCAACATGGGGTCTCGTAAAGCTGCTGTATCCTACTTTTGATTGGACGCGTTGCGTGTTGCGCGGCATTGTCATATTGGGTCACGTGGACTGATCAAAATAATATACGAGTTATTTGTGCTCTCTGATCTCAATACAGTTGAAAGCAGCTCGAAACAAAACCTCTGTGCAAGTTGTGTTCCGGTCTCCTTTAATTAAGTTCTGTACGGACCCACACGTTCCAGTCATTTTCATTACTCAGTTTTTTCATTTTCAAGACACACGTGCATTATCAATATCCCCTAAGAGAATCAAACTCACATCTCCTTCTGTATCTCGGAACCTGCGAAATAGAGACGACTTTCAAGGTGGATGTGGACCGTAAGTGTTTTTTTTTCTCTCATGAAACTGCAAATTTGTCATCGCTCATTTAAAACATCTTACTGTATGTATCGGTTCGTGACATGTTCACTATTAGGGTTTGCGAAGATAAAATCTCGATTTTTCGAGTTTTCTACTTTGGGCAGAAATTGAGTTTCGTGTTTCAAATTCGTCGAGTTTTGTGTTCGATATTAACAACCCTAGGCACTATCGTAATTTTTATTTGTAGGCAGATCACTTAATTTGAAGATGTTGAGAAATGTTGAGATTGCATATGCCTCGGTGTGTGGCGGAAATGTGAAAAGGTCTTTTGCCATTCCGACTCGAATATTCCCCTCTTTTTGCGAACCGTTTTATTCCTAAACTGTTTCGAGTGATGACGATTTCGTAAATACAGATCATGATCAGAGTAATTTATATTTATGTTCAGTTCTGACCACTCAGAAGTATTCGAACTGATGTGACTACGGTAAATTTTGGAATGACGTCATTTTTCTCTTGGATGCGTCTGAAAACTCGCACGCGGCTGGCTTGACCAAGGTAAAAATCGACAATTATCTTGAAAACTCAAATAGATACTTTTTTTTGTCAAAAACTATGGGAGAGTGGCTTATTTTTCCTATCTTTGTAGTCACCCAGCGATTCGGTATCTTGGGGGAAAATTCAATGAACACATATGTTTTTGGGTACCTGGAAAAAGTCATTCAAAATTAAAAGTCATTAAAATAAAAGTCATTCAAAAGTAAAAATCATTAATTCACTTTTAGTCAGGATTTGAAAAATTATTTCTGATTCTCAACTGTTTCTGTACTTAATGACTTTTACTTTCAAATGACTTTTACTTTAATGACTTTTAATTTTGAATGACTCATTCTTGTTGCCATGTTTTTGTCCTCTCTGAGACACTATTCATGATTTGAAAAAATCTGAACTTAAGAGAGTTCATCTCAATTTGGTTGAATGTTTTTATTTCAGATGTGGGGTCTGGTTCAGTCAATGACTTCGTGGTTCAACGTACAAAACACAAGTCACACCACCACGGTAAGCATACTTGAATGTTTCGGTAGTAGTTTAAGTCTGCAGAACTAAAACGTCAGTGTTATGTTCGTGCCCAAGTGAACACAAAAAAAGAACAGCCTTGTTAGATTCTCTATTTCCAGAACAACTAGGACATGTTACTCTCTCTCTTGCAGTTGTCGAGTGCAGCGTGCCGAAACTGGTACTCCTTTAGCGCTCCTTCCAGAGATGTCAACGGTTCTTGTGTGTACGAAAACAACGGAAAATGGATTCCAACGGACTGTAGAAATGGATTCGAATATATTTGCGAATCTCAGCCTTGTGACACAACCCACTATTGCTCTTTCACAGAACATTAAAAAATCAAATTTCTTATTATGGTGGCTGGTTCGAAAAAGCGTAGTTACTCAACAATTCTCCATTAGGTATACCTTGTTGCATAATGAGAGGTCTGAACGTGTTTGTTTTACTTGGTGCTATAGGGTATTGTTCTAACTATATTTCTCGAATCAAATCAACAAACATTCATTCTAATGTCGAACATGTGATTGTCCGCTTAATGGCCAATTCAACTCGGGTAAGTTTAAATCCCCCAGACCAACAACTGGATGATCACAAACAGATAGATACTACATCCATTTGATGTCATTGTAGTTACAATCGGACGTTGGGTAGTTGTCTTGGAACGTGTAGAAGTGAGCACAGTAGTTGTAGTTTGTACTGTCGTGATGGGTTTGGCACTAATCACAAGTGCGGGATCAGAACTAGGATCGCCTGAAAATTCAATATTCGTACTTAATTGAAGTGATGTTGTGAACATTTCTTGTTTGTTTTGCAACACTGTTTGTGGAAAAAAACACTGTAACACATTGTAATTTTGGCCTTGTAATTGACGGAAAGAAGAGTGAAGTCAAATCATTGAAGGTTAGTAAAAAGTGGGGGAACCAGCAAACCTGTGAGTTGTGTTTGATTTGACCTACAAATCAGCAGAAAGTGAACAATACAGATTGTTGTGATATTGTATTATAAGTATTCTGCAAAATTGGAACAACTCCATTGTTACACAACGGCCCACGAAGCCCGAATAATATTTTACAATTAGTCGATAGGTTATTTTACGTGTACTTCCATTTAATGTGTGTGTTGTGAACCATTGTGTAACAAGTATTGTTCTACTTCTGCAGAATACTTTCAATACAATATCACAACAATCTGTATCGTTCACTTTTTGCTGATATAGAGGTCAAACCAAACACAACTCACACGTTTGTTGGTTCCTCCATTTTCCACAAACTGTTCTCTCTTTGCTAGTTGTACTCTCACAACTACCCGTCTTGCCAACGAAGCTCTTAATATACTGAACATGTGCACTTTTATTATATGAGAAATCCCAAGTATTTTGGTGCAAAACGTGAAATGCAGACCCTAGAAATAACAGACAAGCTTAATTGAAGTAACTCCGAAAAACGATTGTTCAGTTCAAACGTTCTGATTGACGACAGTGTGTGTACAGGGTTGCCGCCATAGGTGCGCGCGACTCGCACCACTGCTAAATTTGGGTTTTCGATAATGATATACTTACGTGGTAGCAAGAAGCCGACTAGACACTAATACTTTTTGAGTTATCAATTTGCTCACCGAGTGATCATCATTAACTATTCTAAAGTTTAAACGATATCACGATCAACGATTTCGTGTGTTGCCGTTTTAAGCGTCTTTTCGGCGAACTAAGATCCAATTTTTAGTTTGGCAACAGGTGATCAACATTTTATAATGAACTAGTCAACTAACTTTGATTTAATTTATTTAAATGGACAATAATTCTCGGTTATTCTGGTTTTCGCGCCATGCGCAAATGATAAACTATATTATGAACTATAAATTTGGCGCGACAGGCTAACTTTGCCCCCAGAACATATGTTCAAGTTTTCCAATACGATGCAGACACATTTCCGTGAGGTCATCTCGTCTTGAAATTGCTAGCACGTATAATAGAAGTGAAACATTTGAGCTACGTCTTGGTGCCACCTAAATACACAATGACGTTTTAGGGCTATTTTGTTTACTTCACACACGAGCTTTTGAGGTAAACTAACAGTGATTGTAGGAGTAAACATTTAAACATTTTCTCGGAATGACGGTGAGTGTATTCAAATATTACAGACAATTTCTGGTTTACCTTGGTTCCAGAATTTTTTTTTATGAATTTTGCGATACGTTCTTGATGAGTTTTTGATGAACATTGTGAGAACGAATTCGGTCTTTACTTAACTTTTTTTGGAATTACCGTGAAAAATGACGTTCGGAAAAATGGCGCGTGAAAAACTCACGAAGATGCTCATAGCTCAGAACACCATTCTTCTAATGTGAATGAAGAGAAGTTGATGAGTTTTTACGGGGAAAAATACGGTTAGAGTTGTTTACTCACACGGAGATGTATCCATACACGTCTTCTTGGCAATACAATAAGCGACTCCTGGGGGCGGGTTGGTCAAATCCGGGATTCGGTACACTGTCCACGCATTCGAATGAGCCTGAGGAAATGCCTTCGGAAATGCTTTGCAAGTATTCACAAATTTCTATTCACCCAAAACTGGGAGCAACCAGTTTTTCAAAGCTTCATTAATTAATGGTCCACGCCAGCATGCAAATTGAAAACATAGTGAACCGCCTATGAATGACTCATTGTTTATTAGTTCTGAATATATATATATATATATACATATAGAAGAAAGAAAACGAACATCCCAAGTTTTATTGTAAATTTTTTAGCGAATGTTCGAATTTCTCAATCTGCAGGTCCGCGGTAGTACCGCGCAGTCGTGCGGTAAACCCGCGGACGTGTAACCTGTTGAGCCGCGGTTGCGTTTTCAACCTTTATAAATAAATGTTGCTCAAATTATGTCTTCGTTTGTAATTCTTTTCTCTATTCATATTTGAGACTTCGAACATTATGATGAACTTAATAAATCTAACTACAATGATCAAGACAGCCCGCATATCCGCAACCTCAAATTGCATTACGGTAGGTGCGCATATACGCAGAGGTACCGCCCGATTTCCGATGAAACCCATGAGTGATGAAATGATGAAGTGAGTGATGAAGTGAATTCCATCATTTAATTTTAATGGTCACTTTTTACACTCATTTTCTGATAGTAACTACCCAAGTAGAATTGGGAAATGACCTTATCTCGATTTCAATGCTAGCGTGAATATCTGCCTTCAACAGCATACTAGACAGGCAAACGATAAGAACGAATCTAAAGAATTCACGGTGTATGTTGTTACTTTATCTCGGAATGTTCTCAGTTTGATTCCGTTGAAACTCGGTCAAACTTCGTGAATTACGGTCTTCACCGCGATCAAACTACAACAAATATTTGTCGCTACGTATATACCTCCAGTGTGGCGGATGCTCCCTCGAGTGCGATCATCGTAATGAACGGATCGGTCATGTTGTTGTTCACGAAAGCGGCCGCATTCTCTATATCATTGTCATCTCTGCAAGGGTTTAAAGATCAAAGTTCACCGAGCTATAAGCTACAATCATAGTATGAAGTTAATGCGCCTAGATTACAGAACATAAGAACACTAAAAGTTGACCTACTGCTCTTCTACAAGGTTTCATGGTGCAGATAATTGATGTTTAGGCGCGCGTGATGTTTAGGTACTCCGCGGTACCTAAAAAAGCGTTTCTTAGAGACCTCCTTCGAGAAAACAACTTCAAAAAATACAAAATTGATCAATAACCAACTTTATAGATGGTATTCATTATGTTTAATTCATTAATCATTAATGTAATAACTTCGTTCTAGTCAGCTGTATTTGATTTCCCCTCTCTGACACTTTTTCAGTACGGCCTGGCCCGAAACGTGCAAGCTACCCAAGTCTGCCAGAGCCTGAGCATTATCGCGCTAGACGCGCGTTTGATGACAACTTCATTGCCCTTCATTACATTACCGTCATAAGTGTGGCGTGGCAAACGGATTCAGTTTCCAAATTCACTTATCGAGTTATTGAAACATCCATTCATTCCTCTTCATACTTTATTTGTTTTCTATGCATGAAATAACCCTATCCAATATTAATTTGAATGAGACAATACTGAAGCGTTTGATTGAATATGCCGTTACTTCGAAATGAGGCACTCTGTAAAAATTTATAAACAACGCTCACGTTTCGTGTCTTGTTGTGTTAGTTTCTCACCTATTTCATTGCTCATTTTGCTCATCATTCATTGTGAGAGGAGGTAACTTTGAAGAACTGTATTTTCCTAAAACTGTACTCGCAAATAGATATAGATTTCATTCTACTCTGTTCTGTTTCTTGTTTTCTCTGGTTGTAACCTCATATTTTGCTGTTTTCTTTTCTGTTATCACTAATTATATGGGTTAAATTAGTTGATTGGACAAAATTTTCCATTAAAAAGATAGGAAAAACTCACGTTGAAGCGGTGAATATAAACAACGGGGCGGGATAAATTTCATCGATGTAAACTTGGAGAAGTCTGGAAATTAATCTTCATAACAACACAAAAGTTCTATCGAGTCACTACGATGTTTGTTCGAACTCTACAGTTACAGTTTTTTTGATTCGAGCTCCGACTGTGTAAGAAGCATTTCTCGGGCAGCGCTTAGCGCTGTGCCTGATTTGTCTTTGGTACAGCGAATGAGCGCTACCATTTTTCAACATTTAAACACTAAACACTATGTATTTCAAAGCGATAAAGAGAATAGTTTTGTCAGCATGTGCAATCAACTACTTAGAAAGCTATCTCTCCCGTTTTTGTGACATCATCATAATGAGATTTCTACTCTCAACTGTTTTCCTTTTGGTGGCAGTGTTCCTGGAAAGTATGCACTGTTTGATGCTCCGTTGAAGCCCCCACTTTCTAAAGAATTCAATCTGTCTTTTTTCATAGAGAGGTGCGATGCGGTACCCCTGATTTTCTTCCAGAGATATATATATATATATATATATATAATGAAAACAGAAGGAAGGTTTTGTGAGTGGTAGAAGTACCAGCGAAACTGGTAAGACACTAGGGATGACAATCGAGTTCAAAATTTCAAGTTTTCGAGTTCTAAAGTTTCGAGTATCTTTAGGTTTTCGATGTTGCGAGTTCTGGAGAAAATCGAGTTTTCGAGTTTTCGAGTTTTGGACGCTCCAAATTTTCCTCATCTTCTAAAGTTTTTTTTCAGTCGAGTCCAGTTTCCAGTTTGTCTTTAAATACCCTGAAAGAGAAGTACTCAGAGGAACTATTTTCGAGCGTATTGGCTCGTTTCTTCATTGAACTGTAAACAGCGAGGCTGATATCATTTTCACTTCATTTCTTGCACGACCATTGCGCAATAAAATGACTATTATACCTCGTGAGGGTGCCATCACCACTACCGTATTTCTGATAGGCGCCCAGCATATTGTCCAGCTCGGAGCAGGCTACAGAGGAATTGGGAGCATATCTCCACACTGAGGAACTTCCACCTACTCCAAATGCAGCGTACAATTCCTGAAAAAACGAGTTAAGCGAACTAGAGAAAAAACAGAATAACAATGTTCATGGCTACGTGTAATAGAATAGAATAGAGTAAAATAGAATATATTTATTCGACATGTGACTTTCCACATTTTGAAATGTGGCACTCCAATTGTTGGATCATGTTGGATAATAGATCAAAATTATTTTTCAAAACAAAAAAGGTAGATGAGAATGCATATGCACATTTTTCTTAATGACACCTACATTTTGATGAATTGAGAAAGGTTTACGTGACTGTATTCATCACTCGGAATTGCGGGTTTATAATGTTATTTTACTTGTGTTCCCTTTTCCGTATCCTGTATTTGTTTCGAAAAACTTGACCAATTAGTTTTCAACAACTGGGCTACAGTGGAATTTCGAGAAATCGACGGGATAATTTTCCATGTAAATGAGACCAACTCTCTTAAACCTAACTTTTAGAACTCCATGTTTGACAGTGAGAATGGAAGAGGAGTGATAAATATAACATCTAAAGTTTCAGCTCACCTTTTGGTATGGATTGAAATAAGGATTGAACACTCCAATGTTTCCAACTATGTTCCGGGCAACATAATCGATTTCCTGTAAAAGATACCTACATTGTTTCAAAAAACCGAAAAAAACCACCTGAACGTACTAAAGATACAACTAGGGTTGTTAATCGAGTTCGAAATTTCGAGTTTTCGAGTTTTCGAGTTTTCGAGTTTTCTAGTTTTGGGAAATTTCGAGTTTTCGAGTTTTCGAGTTTTAAGAAATTTCGAGTTTTCGAGTTTTCGAGTTTTTGAGTTTTGGGAAATTCCGAGTATTCGAGTTTTCGAGTTGTCGCGTTTTTGGAAAATTTCGAGTTTTCGAGTTTTCGAGTTTTCGAGTTTTGAGAAATTTCGAGTTTTCGAGTTTCGAGTTCGACTCTAACAACCCTAGATACAACTCTCGTAAATGTGAACAAATTTGAGTTGCAGTTAGAGTTGTCTAAGATGAACAACTAAAACCGCCGAAATCATGATAATTGTGAGAATTTCGGTTTCATTGTGGTCGGTGAACGCATCATGTTAGCCTGAGAGATGAACCAAAATGAAACTATAGACACAGAAGAATAGAAAGCAAAGACCGGTGTTGATTGTCTTAAAGAAACCGTTCCGCTATAATCTGAGTTTCACGAAAAATTCAAAAAAGCTCAAAAAAGTTTTTCAATGTCATCGCATACACCATGAAAAAACTTTCATATTGAAAATTTGTAAAGTTTGCATAACATCAAGCTTAAAAAAGAGGACATGAACATTTTCACTGTGACGCAACTTGACTTGGTTCTTTTACGTCCAGATTTATTTTCATTTTGCACTCTCTAATTGTGTTTTCGTGTATGGGAGAAAGTTTAAAAAAAAATTTGTACTTCTATAGGCTATTTGGAGCACACCCCGTACGCAACCCCCCTATCGGTGCCATTACGTAAGCCGCTTTTCTGAGTAAACGAAGCAAGATAGAGATATGAAAGTATATATTTTTGATAATGGTTTTCATTTGCCAAAAGGTCAGATTGTTAACTCATAAGTCAAAATTAGAGCGGGACGGATTCTTTAATAGCGAATTAGTGCGACTTAACATGTTGGAAGCCCCACAACAAAAATAAACATGAGAAAATGCTCGTCGAGGACTTTATTAGAATCTTCTAAGAAGTGTAAATATTATTGTATGATTCAATATGTGCTGTAAACACGTAATATTACAAACTCAGTTTGCTGAGTTATGGAAGCTGCTTAGAACCCTGCGCAGAATGTAACAGGGTCATAAAACTGGGCATATACTGAAATATTATCATGTGTTGTAGTCCCACTCTAGTTTTATACAATTTTAATTAAAATTTAGCTGAACAGACTATACTTGAACAATTGTTTTGACCTACCGTTTGAACCTGACTTGGTGTGAGATAAGAAGAGGTATCTATCCAAAACACTGACGTCTCAGGCACATATGTAGATGTACAGTTAAAGAGCGGCTCAGAACGATCACAGACGAGACCTAAACTTGCAACACTTGGCTGCGGTGAAGGGGTAGGCATCGCGGTTGGGGACGGATGGGAAGTGGTAGACCCAGCTGGATCACCTGAACAGAAAATACAATACTAAAAACACAAACAATACTTTACTGTGTTGCTGAATTGATTTTTGTTCCATCAAATTGCAAATACCAATTTACCAAAAAAAATTGCTTCTGGGAGTGAAAAATTCGAGCAATGTCTTGGTACCCCTACAAAGTGTCAATGATTGTTGCTGTTCTGTTTGTACTTTGTTTGAATAATTTTGCGATAATCACTTTTGTTAAGTTTTTATTTCGAAAACATTGTGAGAATGATTTGGGTTTCTACCTGGTTTCGTTTGAAATGACATTAAAATGGTGTTACACTCTTATGGATAAATGCTCATACATCAAAACCACATTGTTGTTCTAGTGAATGAAGAGTGTTTTGCTCACACGGAGATTTATAATAGCACGTCCTTTTGGAAATACAGTAAGCGACTTCGGGAGGCGGGTTGGTCAAATCCGGGATCCGGTACACTTGCCACGCATTCGAATGAGCCTAAGGAAATGCTGACTCAAACTAGTAGATACTATTTTGTATTTTACGTCTGGGGTAGTTGATCTACACTTTTGCAAAATTCACGAAACTATATTCTCTTAAAACTGAAAACAAACGGTGTTTGCAGGCCTTCATCATCTAGGAGTTAACTGGATGGGCAAATGAAGAGAACAAATCTTGCATATCTCAGAACAACCATTGAAAATGTTGTTGCCATACCCCGATATGTTCGTTCTGTGGCATTCCGGTCGAACTTCGTGAATTACGGTCTTCACCACGATCAAACTACAACAAATATTGGTCGCTACGTATATACCTCCAGTCTGGCGGATGCTCCCTCGAGTGCGATCATCGTAATATACGGATTGGTCATGTTGGTGGTCACGAAAGCGGCCGCATCGTCTATGTCATTGTCATCTCTGCAAGGGTTCAGAGATCAAAGTTCACCGAGCTATGAATACTAAAAATTAATATACTGCTCTATAACAAGGTTCCTTGGATCAAAGGGATTCATGTGAAATCCTTAACCTTGTTCTGAGGAAGCGATAGACGGAGGATCGAATGAAAGTCCCGGGATGTAACAGCATACCGTGTATCGAAACAGTCTACATGATATCGGTCTACTGTTTCAAATTGAGACTAATGCGGAATAATTGAAAACTTACTCTTTATCGGACTTGTTTTACCCTTCTATATGTTAACCTACGTTTACTACGTTATCCATTCCCAACGCGATCTTCAATTCAGGATGTGATATCTCCCATACTTTTCAGCTTGAATCGAATTACATTCCAAGTTCAACATATCCGAGGAAATTTTAGATTTTCTTGCCAATCATCTTGTTTTTCTGTTCTCAGCTGATAGAACCATGTGCATGATATTGAAGTTGTTAACCGTGCTCCTATGCTAATATCCCCATCTATCCACAAAGAAATGGAAGTATGAAATGTGAACCACACATCGGGCTAGGAAGAAAAGGTAAATAGCTTTCTGAGGCAAAACGTAATAGCTTTTTTCAGTTCGAACAAGTGTACCTATTTCGCATAATTTGTACATACTTTAGTATGATTCCACGCGCGCTACCTCAAGTTTAGCATTCTCGAAGTGTATAAAGGGGGCCTGCAATGAATGCCGAATTTCGCTAACGGCGTTAGCCGAAAGGCACGAGATTCAGAGAAGTGCGCGCAATCAATATTCATTCACTCCGAATCATCCTCTGCGTCCCTGACAGTATGCAGAAAACTAGTGAAATTTTGAAAACAGAGCTTTGAATCGGACATTCCAGTAAGAAAATACCATCTATCGAATTGTCTCAGTTCGATCTTCCATTTGAAAATTCATTGCAGCCCCCCTTTAACAATGATATCAATAAACCGAGTAAACTCACGTTGAAGCGGTGAAGATGAAAAATTTGTGGAAATCGTATGATTTGTTCATATATTCGATAACTCTGGAAATTATTCAATAATCAACATACAGTCATACTGAATTTCTACAGATCTATAATACAAATCCGATATCTGTACATTGAAACTCTACAAATACCCATATCCGATTCAAGTTTCGAGTTGGTCAGGAACATGTTTGAATTCCATTCATGATAGGGAGAAGTGAAAATCAAGTGCGTCAACCCTGACTTCTTCACAAAAAGTTGTGTAATTAAATTAGAAGGAGGGTTTTGTAATCATGCTGAATGAGTTCCATTGAGACTGGAAAGGAATGTTCACACGAGCAATTCTTGGGTGTTTTCGGATCGTTCTGCTCTGTAACTGTAATCAATGTCGCTAATAAGACGTCTATTTTATTTCTTCTACGATCACACATAAATATCGTACTTCAGGAGCGGAAATGAGCCATTCTGGTAAGCATTGAGCAGCGCATTTAGGTCCCAACAAGCTTCAGTGGAATTGACAACATCGGCTGTGGAACTCACGAGACCATATCCAAATGTGCCGTACGCTTGCTGAAAAAACAGAAAGCACGTTATATATATATATATATATATATATATATATATATATATATATATATATATATATAAGAAGGACGATTATATGGTCCTATCGTAACGCTACAGTCCTTTTAACTGCAATACATTTTTCAATTGCAGTTTAAAGGACCCGGGGATTGGTCCACATAATCGTCATGCTTTACGTACGTCACTCCTATGCAATGCTTGGAATGTTGTGAGGGCTCCGTGGACCGTTTCACAACATCAATAATTATCCATTTTCGCAGAATACTCTTGCTACATTATCACAGCTGTTCCTACCGTTCACTTTTGCTGATATAGAGCTAAACCCCAACTCAACTCACACATTCGTTAGTCTTCTCATAACTAATTTTCATCGATTCATGTGGTAGATCGAGAATAATGTTTCCAAAAACAAAACGAAAAGTAAATGAGAAAACATCAGTTTATAATAACAACTACCCATATTCTGATGAGTTGAGCACGGCTCACGTGACGGCTCACGATATCTGTTACTCAGAGCGATCGTATGCCGTATGTTCACTGTTCATGAACTAATTTCATTCATACTCGCTCATTTCAATCCCATAAGTCGGAATTCCATGTTTTGAGAAACTTGACCAATGCGTGTTCAACAATAGTGGAAGTCACCTGGAACCTAGCGTATGGAACTCCATGTTTCACATAAAAACATTGAGCACAAGTGGTAATGAAACATCGGAAGTTTTAGCTCACCCTTTGGTAAGGAACGAATCCAGGATTGAACACTCCAATTTTTCCAACTATGTTTTCAGCAACATAAGCGAATTCCTGACAAAGATACTTACATCGATTATAATACAAGATGAAGACAATGAAACTAGCAAACTCTTAATCAATTGGTTATCATAATTCATTACGCTTGCTTGTACAAGCACAGTTTTTTCTTCAATTTTTTTTCCAATAGTTTTTTTTTACCTCGGTTTTCAGTTTGCACACATCACGTTTCTATCCCGAGAAATGCACCAGAATTAAACCACAGACACAGAAGAATAAAACGCAAACACTGTTGTCTATTCTTCTATTAGTGCGACTTTTACAAAAATTATTATGGCTGAGAATTCCGCAACAAGAGAAGAAACAAGATAAAATGTTTGTCGATAACTTTATTAGAATCTTTCAGTGAATTAGTCATTTAATGAATGTGTGCTTTTTACAAACGCTATCAATTTGCTGATCTGAGAAAGCTGCTCAGAACCTGTCTAGTGTGGTGGTAGGGGTGGACATAGACTGAAGTATTATCTCGAGTGCACTTTAGTTTTTTTTTCGTAAATAGAACGTTAATTCTCTAAAGTACGGTAGTTAAATATACCCAAACAAAATCTCTCTCAATATACTTGAATATACCTAAATAGACTATACTTGAACAATTGTTTTGACCTACCATTTGCACCTGAGTTGATGTGAGATATGTTGTGGTATCTAGGAAAAACACCGATAGTGGAGGTACAGTAGTACAGTTGAAAAGCGGTTCAGAACGATCACAAACGAGATCTGAACTCGCATACAATAATTATTAAATAGGCAAAAATTGCGCAGCCAAATTATAGACAGTGTTGAGAGTATAGTATACGCGTAGCCAGCGGCATGGTACTCATAGGCAAGTTCTTATTAACATCCAACACACTCTGTATTGACGACTATTGTGCACGAAGTTTACACTGCCAATAATAATCAGTGTTCGGTATATTTGTCTGTCTGTTATTATTCTTTGATTACTATAAATCAGCCATGTGTATATTTTGTTTGCGTATAATTATATTTTGTTCGCGTATGCTCCCGTCTTTCGTGAACGTGCTGTTAAAAGTTCCGATCATTCCCACTGAGAATTGGCAGCTTGCCAATGAATATTTCGGGTTTTTTCATAACTTTGCAGTTTTTCAAAAAAATGTATGTTTGAACTATGAAAGTGTCATCTGAAAATCTTGGCACGCTGCCAAGGAGTCTCAGTTGGAATGGAACAAAATATATGAGAACATGGTCTTGGCCAAGACAAGTCAGCTGCGCGGAAAATTATGTTGGGATTCTACTCAATAATGTCCAATCGAGGCATCGAGACATTCTAGACAACCAAAACAATGATGGAAATGTATTCGAAGAAGCTGTTGGAAGAAACTGGACCGCCAGAGAAGAGACGCACACTTGGAGAAATAATATGTTGCGGCGAATTGTATCGATTCTAATCCCTTAATAAGCTATTGTATTCCGAATGCTGTTGTGAAGGCTCTACCTGCGAAGGAGAATGAGGTACGGAAATCCTCAACTTCTCCGATCAAAAGTGAGTGAGCGAAACCGCTTGGAAGTTTTGAAATCCTACTGTAGGAATCTCAGTAGGAATGGAAAAGACTATACGAACGTGAAAAAACATACCTGTACTGACTCCTAAAACTGGGAGTATGAGTAGAAGCTGTAACATTGCAACCTCTTTCAAAGTTGTGGCTTATGAAGATTGAAGACTCTACAGTCGACAGCAAAAGATAAGTATTTCACAAAGACCATATAAGTGTTTCACGAAGACCATATAAACACAATGATAAGCAAAAGACTGCAAATATATCGATAGCGTTTACCAGCGAAAATCATTTGAAGGGAACATTCAGCAAAACAATATATTGTTATATTTTGATCTTGATGGGCGCTCTAATCTCCTACTTCTCTCCGAAAATAAAAGATACTAAACTACAAATTCAGAGAAGGCAAGGCAAGGCACACTGTACAAACTCGCTTTGTAAAGAACAAACCCAACATTCATTATAAAGAATGCTAAATGGCTTATCTCGCAATATTTTAACAACATCTCTATACCCAGCCTAGATCAATCGTACCTCATTGCGTGATTTCATTGCCCCAACATCCCGGGAATTGTCCGAAGAAGGATATGTGGAGATGGTTTGATTCTGTAGTTGAACCGTACACGAGGTAGTAGGATGGATAATTTGTTGTGGGGACGTTTCGGCAAATTCGTGCAAAATACTATCCCGTGTACGGTTCAACTACAAAATCAAACCATATACACAATAAGGCCGCGGTTCAAAGAAAGCCGGATTGGAAGATATGTGGAAACACAAGATGATATATGGGCACTGGGAAACTTGTTAAAACCACAACAATATGTCCATAGATCACGTATTTGTCGCCAATATGTGTTTATAACTGAACTACACGAATGAGCTAAAAAAAAACTCAAAAACTGAGTCTGAAATGTTTTGACATTTTATTGTCCGAGTTTTCCGTTTCTTGTTTCTCGATTTTCGTTTTCGATTTCCGAAATTAGTTTTCTAAAATTGATTTTCGAAACATGAAATTAGTCGATTTTTCAACTTCTCTACAATTGTAGTTGGTTCACTGTGGATTGCTCAGTTTGACTAATGCGCTTCCGTGTTAGTTCATCGTTAGTCAAACCCACAATCCTTTTCGAAATTTTGGTATACGGTTTCAAAGTAGCAGGTCGTACTTCTCCATAATACTCTCATATTGTGAATTCGAGCAATAAACTTCATTGTTTCAAGTGCAGGACTGCCGAAGAGAACTGAAACCAGCAGCCCATGTATCATCCTTTTTACTTTGCTGGAAAGGACTTTGCTACAAAAAGCTATCGAAACACCACCCAGTTTACAACTTCACTGATTAGACCTGATTCGTGGAGATGTGAACAAAATGATAACAAACATGTTAACACAAATGACATCAGCTAAAGGGTGTGGCCGTATTTTCTTCATTATTGTATTGCAAGACATGCAATAGCGTTTGAATTTGGACCATACCAACGTGATAAAACTAGAAACAGCGGAATGGTGCAACATACATCATAGGACTAGTTTGGACAGGCAAAACTCAAACACACTGAAGAAAACTAACGCCAGATATAACCTATTGAACTGCTTGAGCTTCCAAAACACGGCCACAGGACAAATTCCATTCCATTCTTCAACACCGTTCAACCAGGGTTGGTACAGACCAATCAGATGAGTAGAAACAGATGAATGTTTTATTCCATACACAATACAATATCTAGTCCTGAGAGAGAGGGCAGTAGTGGGTAGAGTCACATGGGTTCGATTCACAAGTGTAGAGGTAACCATTTCTACAGTCAGTTTGTACCCATTGTTGGGTTCCCTGGGCAACGTAGACACAGGAACCAGAGGCCGAACTAGTGGGAACACCGTTGAACCAGGGTTGGTAGGAACCGAGCTGGAAAATAACCTCTTATTCGGTGTATTTTAGTGTTATGAGTAATACATCTTGCTCTGAGCCGCTCTAGTTTGCTGATCAGTCAAGTGGTTATCTCTTGACTCAACCGAGGTATCAATATGTTTCATCGGACCATGGCGCTAATGCTAGAGGCGGCGTAGCAATCCCTCCAATCTCATGAGAAGTTCATATGAGTTGCTGATGAGATACCTCGTGAGCCACTCATGAACTCTCAATGATGTAGCATATCAATCGATATAATCTCATGAGAAACTCATGCGAATAGCTCATGAGGTATCTCTGGAGATTTTGAGCGATCGCTACGCCGCCAGATACGTATGCTGGTGGCCACTTCCCTCCCAACTTGCGGCTCTTGCTTCGTCTCAGTCATTCGCATTACTTGTACACCATCAAGATGTATGAGCAGAAAAATAGTGTATACCTGATGATTCATGGTAATTTCGATAGCATTTTAAAAACGAGCCACGAAAAGTGTACAGTTTCTGTTTTTTGCTGTTACCATAACCACTCTGATAACTTTTACTATGATAAATCATTTTAACATTCTGAATTGTTGCAAACTTGGAAACATAGATATAGTTTCGGCTCACCTCACTCCCGTCTTCCCAATTCCAATTTCCTGTGAGCGAGTCCATTTTCAGACCAATGTAGAAGTTGGTAGGTGTCCCGAAAACTGCAATTATACTAGGTTGTATTTTTGTACAATATTATCTGTTTGTTCATATGTATGTTCCAATAAACTATTGGATGACAGAAACTCAATTCTGCGACTATTTTTGTTCCAAGTTCATTCTTTAAAAAACGCCGAACAAGTATATAGGATATAGCTCCCGTTGTCCCTGCTTGTTTTGTACAAATGGGTGTATCACAACATATTCCGTTCAGAATTCTCAGTTCGCTAAAAAAACTCCCCGAGGAAAATGTATTGCGCAGTTAGGGCAACTGATGACGCTTCAATCGCAGAAATACTTGTCAGTCAATAACTTCCATTTACTGAATACTGATTATCAATTTTTACCATTAATTTTGGAAACAAGTCATCGAATGGAATATTCACAGAAATAATCAAGTATGTGTGAAAAGTCCGCATGTTTGCACTTTGTACTTTGATACGTTTACCTTTATTACGTTAATGTACATCTGGCTAAAACGTCTAATAAATTCTTCAGTTTGGACTTTGTACTGTATGTATCTATAACAACTCACTGTCTTGTAAGAATGAGGTCTGAGCGAAAGACACATCAGATGCGATAAAACCGTTGTTGAACTTTTGCTGGCACGAACGTTTGGCCACATTGAAATTGGCCGGGACCGTACTTGCCCGGTAACAGCCTGGAACATTAACGTGTTTTTGATGTACCAGGGTGGTTTCAAGGTTCCGTTAATTTACACCAAGCTCTCATAAATGTTCAGCAAAAAGATGGCTTGATTCAACCTAAGTTTTATTTAATTTAATTTTTCAACCCAAGTTTTTGATTCATGTCATTTTCAACCTCAGTTTTTATTTCATTCAACCTAAGATTTTAAGTTTTTATTTCACGGAATTGTCCTTTCGGAAATACGTGACTGTTAGAACAACAAATGCACGGCTTCACATAATGCTTGACGGAAAACGGTTATTTGGATTATGCTTACATTTGATCAGTGATGTGAGTTTTAATTAAAGTGATGTAAGTGATATTATTAATGTAGGTTATCAAAATACTTTACTCCTAATTTCAATAGTTTGGAGTGAAGTTAACAGCAAACCTCGAAATCCTCGAAGTTTATAGGAAGAATGAAACATTGAGACGAGGCAAGCGGTGCAGTGCTTGTACTGCCAATATTAGTCTCAAAACTGACCAAACTGACAAACTATAAGGTGAAATGGGTGTCTTGTTTTTTTTTTTCAATATGTATTTTTACATTAACTGTTGAAATTCAACGTATACAGGTAAAACAACCAACCACCAGTAGGATTTTGGCGAAGATTGGAACTTAACGACAGGAAGTTTGCTGGGCAGAAGCAGTTGGCTGAAACATGTGAGCAATTAGATTGAGAGAACTAATAGAGAGGGAAAATGTGAAAAAGAGAGCAGAGAGAGTGAGTGATAGAGATAGAGAGAGAGGGAAGAGGAAACAAATAGAGAGAGAGAAAGCAGGCGAAGTAAAAAAAAAACCAACTAACCATCACACATAGCTTGTAGTACCGTGGTGATGTTGCTGTTCAAGGATGAGATAAAGTATCCGGGAGAGGCGATATGTTGTAAAGTAGCAGAATGGGACGAAGTATCTTTCACATCTTCTGAAAATTAGAGAGTTGTTTGATTTAAAGTAACAACATTAAACAACATTGAACTAGTTTTTCTACAGAAATGGGTCTACTAAACCGATTATCAGTTAAGGTAATCACTATCTCAGTTCATCAATCAATATTCTTATTTCTCCATTGTTTCTTTCATGATGTATTATCCCACGCTAACAGAGATCCACTAACAGATAAACGAGAGGATATAAGCCCCGGGAATGCGTCATCAAGGCTCTTCGATCTACATTCTTTTTGTACTTTCCATTTTGATCTTTTTAGACATGAACCTTTTATGACTTTCTGTTTGGGTTATCTTCTCCTGGGCGCGGCATAAAATGAGAAAGTACAATACACTTTTGGACGCACGGCTTCTTTGGTGAGGGTTTCCCCTTATCGACAGTGGCCTTTGTAGAAAGGTCTTTTACCCGTAGTTTCGGGTTTTATTTGTAGTTGAGTGCGCCCACGGAAGGGTCTTTGTATTCAGAGCGCCCTACTGATAGGGTCTTTAGTTCAAGTCTTGGGAGGACCTTAGGGATTACTTCCTGAAGGTCTTTCTAGGTAGAACAGAACAGTTTGAATACAGATGGTTTATTTCAATCTTCCATACAGTGCGACTAAACATGAAGGGGCGGTGCCATGGTATGCCATGACGCATACCAGAGAAAGTGCTACGAGAGCTTAGACATCGAGAGTAATGGAAAGGTTAATATAGAATAGGTTGTGAATATCTAATATATTCACAACAGCTTCAGAATAAAAAGTGAAATCCCACTTTCTACTAATTTTTCGTACGACTATTTTGATGAGGTAAAAACATTAAAAACGTAGACATTAGGAAAATCCGCTTGGTCTAGACAACTAAGGTTGTTGCGTAGAGCTAAATTCATACTTTACATACTAGAGATTTGTGAATTAGCGTTCATGAACATGTCTTTCATTTAAACGTTTAATATTCTCACCCACCGTATACAATAATGATTCCGCCAGCATCTGTGAACGAAGCAGCCGCATTTCCTGGTGTATCGTAGTTACCACTTCTGAAAAAGATAAAATTATGATGATTCATGTTTTCAAATAGTTTTTGAATGAACTGCACATTTACACGTGATTTTCACGTGGTGTAATGAGATGTTTTTGCTATTCTCATTGTGCGGAACCTTCGAAACATGCTATGTGAACCGAAAGTGTAAAAAAGGCCTTTGGATAATGCGTAGAGCAATGGTGTGCATAAATCGTTACGTATGAGTTGTACATGCCTCAGCCTAAAATAGTAAAACTCGAAGTAACGAAGCAAAACACATTGAGAAATCCAGATGCACTCGCTTTGAAAAAATTAGGACTTAAAATAGTTGTCTTTACTGTTCGCAACTTCACACATATTTTGTGAACTTTGGTCATTCGGGAGGTGAAAAAAACATTATATACAAACTTGTATGTGGTGGCCAGAACGACAATGACTTGTTTCGCGTTGGGGCGATGGGCGGCCGAGTTCAGTTCAGCGGCGGCCGTTTGCAGTGCACTGAAACCGGTGAAACATTCAAGTGCGGATAAATGATATCTGGGTAACTCAAGTCACACCCAGCAACAATGACAAATGCAGTAACTTCATTTCGATTGAATACATCACTTTATGTTGAAGTATTGTTATTGGATATGATAATCCAAGAAGAGTGGACTCTTATACTGTTACTCAATAGCACAGTCACGTGTAACATGTTAGACACAGCAGAAATCAGAAACGTGGAATAAAATGCACGATTCCTCATTAGAATTCTATCTTCACGTGGCCATTCAATGCACTTCTAAAATAGTTTATTGTTATGAACGGAAAAAAAACAGAAACTATCATCGGTACTGTAAGGAGGAATATAAGTAAGCAGCACGAAACATTCATGCATGTTTGACCGATGACAATCACGGAGTACCTTATGCAGTTTAACAAGTTTGTCTATGGCCTTCCACTTCTCAAACAAGGGTGGCAGACTGTTCTCTATACTATTCTGATCTTTTGCCGAGATGAGAGAATTAGGCCAGTTGAAAACAAAACATTGGAGTGATGTCCTGTGTTTTTTATTTATTTATTTATTTATTTGATGCACTACGAGGTGCGCTAAACGAGAAAGAAAAAATAAACACAGAATAACTTGGATACAATTGATCAAAGAAAAAGAACATAGTAAAATACAGAAGCAAACTCGAACAATAGTCAGGACAGTACACGTGTACAATTATGAAAAATACGTCTACAAAGTCCGCTAACTACACAGATTTGGTGTATAGAGTGATGAATTTAAAAATCAGTGTTTCGCCAATCGAAGCTACATGCTCTGATGTATATCTGAATAGGAATCGAATCGTGTTGTTACCTTTCTCTGCCACAGAAAGTAAAGTGAACAACTACAGACAGTCCTGAACAAACCCGTACCCCTGCAGACACCGTATCTAGAGAAGGGAGGGGGCTACGTGTTAGACTACGATTGAGTTATACCCGTTAGATTTGTGTTTCCTAACCTACTTATAGTTTGATATTTGATATTGTTCCTAATTTCTGGTAAACCAGAAAATGTCAAGCGATTGTTTGGGGTATTGAACTAATATTGTTCGAGTTACCTAGTTTATTGAGTACGACCTCTGTGAGATAGAGGAAAGCTCAGGACAAAAAGTAGTTGAGCCATTTACTACTTTTTGTCCTGAGCTTTCCTCTATCTCACAGAGTTTCCTTCGTACCCATTTCTGTCGCGGCCACCTATTAGTTTTTTGTAAACACATTTATTGTTTGATCTAAGTGATGTTATATTGTATTTTAATTTTTTTAATTGGTGTAGACGTTGTATTCATTCCTTCACAGCACCGTCTCATCTAAATGAAGTAGTTGATACACATTGAGCGGGATTCGTGATAGAAACTGCGAACGAACTTATCACAAAACACTGTGAGATTTGACATGAGATTGAAATGGACTATACCTAGCCAAGTTGGTTCCGGAGTCTCCTTGTCTGAGGGGAATATCCATAAAATCGATATCATCCTCATTGATCGAACCCAAAGGAGATACCAGAGAAGCAGAGGAACCATACGTCACTATTCCCACACGCATCGAGTAGTTCTGAAAGAGATTAGGTGTTTGAGAAGTCCGGAGAGATAGAAGAGAAAGAAAGAGAAATAAAAATGACGGTGTGTGAGAGAGAGAAACAGACGTTTCTTCTCTCCTTATCTTGTTAAACTCAATAAAATTCACTGAACGTTTGATTCTTATCTTCAAGAATCTTTTTCGTTTCGTGAACTCTAGAAAAATGTTACAGGGAGATAATAGTAAGTAGAGATTGTGTGGAGGTAGATTGAGAGAAATTGCATTCTTTTGTTTCACACAAATTTGTCAAAAAACTTTAGAGAAGTAAATCCGTAACCTGGATGAGAAATTTTGACCCAAAACCTACCGAAGCTATGTAACTGGTCTTTTGTACGTTGAACCAGGGACTTATCGATTGAACCAGACCCCAAATCTGCAACAATAAAATGCACACGATTTAAAACTTGGTGGGGTGAAGAACAACGAAAATTCAATTCAATTGCGTTTTTCTTTCTTAGATTAGAATTTCATTCTGGTGTAGCAACGATCCATTCATACCGCCAGACGGTATTCTTTTTGTTTCAACTTTTTGTTTTGCTGAGGTCAATACCGTATCACTGATGATTCAAATGAATGCCCTATAATGTTTCAGCGAAACATCTAGACGCGGTTAGGCACGAACATTTATTGTAAAATCAGAATTCCTTTCAAAAGTACCGCAAACAGTTCAACATTATTCCCACTCCATTTTTAAATTGCAACATTCATGAAACACAGCAAGAAATCCCCGAAAAAAAATGATCTACGTCATTTTATGACGTTCTAACAAGTATCAACTTTGTTATTTAAAGAAGGACAATTATGTGGTCCAATCGCAACGCTTCAGTCCTTTGAACTGCAATACATTTTCCAATTGCAGTTTAAAGGACCATTGATATGGGATTGGTCCACATAATCGTCCTACTTTAAGGGTACTTATGCCATTATTGTGGAGTGAAATGACGTAAAACGATATTCTCACCTCTCCCAAATTGGTTGATCCAGTGGCCTCAGAAGAGTCAATCACGTAAACCACGTCATTCCATACTTTGCTGTAGTCACATCTGGAAAATATAATAAATATATAATAAATGGCTTTCTGATCAATACATTTCCAACTCGACAACAAGTAGTTCAAAAAAAGATGTGATTTGCTTCTTGCACTACATTTCGAATTCTGATGGTCAAACCAACTTACATTTCTATGTGAAATTTCCACTGCTAATCAAAAGTTGACTTTTCAACTTGTAGCTGTGACACTTCAAAAAAAAAGATATGTTGAAGAAAAAGATTATCACCCTTCCGAAACCATGTAAGCATGTAAACATTTTCAAACGTTAAGGTCTCACGTGCTGCAGCCGTGGCCGGCGTTGACTGAAACATTTGGCTGCATAGTCGTGGATACAGTTGTTCTGGCGGCCCGAGTGGTCCCTAGAGTGGCTGGTTGAGTTGTGGGAGTTGTGGCTGGTCGCATGGTCGAAATAGGGGCAAATGTAGTGTAGGCAGCAGATTCGCCTGAAAGTAATTAAACTCACGTTGTATTTGACATACAAAGGTAGCTAACGACCTAATGTATCTCGGAAGGCGGAAAACCGCGTGATAAACACGCCTTGGAATGATTCAAGATTCAGGATTCAAGATTTATTTCGATCACATCACGTTCTTGCAATGTGGTGCTGTTTTGCTTAGGTGATAAAGTGAATAAAAGTTCTTCTCTACTTTATATACGCTAAACAGCACACTTCGGTACAATGTATGAGACCTGGCTACTGGCTACATCTCAAACATTCGTTGTAGTGTCTCTTTCCTTTCTCAAGCATAGAATAAAACTTCGAGAAGGAAAAAAGAATCATGGTGCGGTAAGTTGGCTTACAGAAAAGTAAGAGAACGCCACTTTTACAATATTACAAATTGTTGATCTTATAAATTGTATTTGCGTTAACGGGTGATTTCAGAAGTGGAGGCAGAGTATGAAACGTATATTTGAGTAATAGGTTTTACTTTCCTGGTGTATTCCTCTATTGACTGTGCATTTCCTTTTCCAACGTTCGTCAGCAAAATAAGCTGTTGGTTTTGTAAACACCTTATGGTACGAGCTCAAGAATAAGTAATGTCAGTGGTTGGAGGACTCCTGCGTTTCAATGTTTCACTCTTGCTTTATATATAGATGAACCGTGATCAACTGGTTTATCGTGGAACTAATTGAACTTAAATCTGAGCCCCATTTATTATGACATGGTGTATTATACACTGCGTAAACCTACATTTATTCAATTATGATGTTCGATCACTTTTTCTGTTTTTGTAACTCACTCGCTACTTTTTGTAAGTGCACTCACATGTCGCAGTTTCGAAACACGTCCGTTTGGCAATACAGAAGGCGACTCCGGGGGGAGGATTGGTCATATCCGGGATACGGTACACTTTCCACGCGTTTGGATGGGCCTGAGTGATAAATTTATCTTTTGAATAAGAGCTAGTTCGAAAAAGTGATAACCAATCAACTAATTTAAGGTTACCAAGCGGTTAACCGCTTTCTTAACCGCTTGTTAACCTCGAATTTCTCCAAAAAGACAAATACGGGTTACTGAGGGGTTAACAAAAAGTTTAACGATTAGCCAGGTAACACTCTGCTGGTTGCCTGATCGGGTTAACGAAATACTGCGTTTCTCGGAGAATTGCCCCGAATCAGAGTTCGAACCACCTTCATAAGCAACTTAATCTCAATCTGCTTTTCAATGTTGGTTTCTCTCCCAACCAAACGAAAGATAACAGTTTTTTTTGAGAAGTTTCGCAAGAGGTATCCATATTTACTTGAAATGTGATAGTCATTCAGTTTTCTAAACAACAACTTAGTTAGTCGTACCTCAAATCTGGTCGAGGCTCCTTCCAGTGCTATTAAAGTAATGAACGGGTTTCCGATGTGGTTCATAACGTAAGAAGCAGCCGCGTCAATATCATTGTCGTCACTGAAATCAGACGAGAGAAGGCTATGTGAGTGTTACACCTGAGAAGTCATCTAGAGCTGAAGGAAAAGTAATTCACGTGTAATTATCGATAAAATCACGTAAACCACGTAGACAAATTCCAATTGAAGACGGTAGTTTACATTTATCATTCGGGCCAATAGTAGTTTGACGAGACATTATCAATATAAGATCGTGGATGCAGCTTTGTATGCTTCACATGATCATGACAATTTGCCTCATTTTAAAATTAAAAAGCCAGTCACTTTTGACCTTCACGTCGTGCTAAAACAACATAGCGCAATGTCATGCAAACTGACGTTTCAACGTTTCTGGTGAACGCATGACACGACTAATTAAAAGTAGAATGGAATATCGAATAACATATTCATTCAGACACGTGTGAGGTCATTATACTGTTAATCAATCACACAGTCACGTGGAACATGTTAAACACAGCAGAACTCAGAAAGGTGCAATAAAAGAGTGCACGATGCCTCATTAGAAGGCTAACTTCACGTGACCATTCAATTTACTTCTAGTATAAACTGAGCTTTAGTTTAGAAACTTTTAAAATTACATAATACATTGATGTAATGAGTTGAAGAAAACAAATCCGACATTGTGTTGAAGAAGGACGAGTATGGGGTCCAATCCCAACGCTTCCGTCCTTTAAACTGCTCAATTGTAGTTCAACTAACGGTTGACACGGGATTGGTCCCCATAATCTTCCTGCTTTAAATAAAAAAAGTTTCGTAGATTGTACCGAGAGCTAAAATACACCGAAAATCCGCTTCAAAATGAACCATTTTCGGCGACATCTAACCCATTTTTGAACAACATACAGTACATCTGACATAAAATATTTACATTCAATTATGTTATTTAATTGCCTTGCTTCTGAGTGCGTAGTGTTGATCTTGCAGTATGACAAGAGCTTATTACCAGAACGCGAAACATTCACACGCGCAAAAACCTATTCAAAAAGTGAGTTTCAGATTCGCTTTTGAGAAACTAAAATATTGTCTAAAATGACAAAAAAAATAGCCGATTTTGGGTATTTTTGGAACAAGTTTCGTTGTATTCTCGTTTCGAACTATTCTTCACTTTTCCGGGAGCAGTTGTTTGAACAGACTTCTCACAGCTTCACGAACCTCATTCGGTTGGCTACGGCTAAGTACGTATGCTAGAAAATCCCGCCCCCCTCAGCCGATTGAAATATTTGCATTGATTTGCGAACCAAAAAATCACTCTTTTCGGTGATACTTAGAAGATAGCTTCAGTTTATTGCCTACTTTCTCATCTCAATGTTTCATAACTCAAGTTGATCCAGAAAATATGAAGATCAGGGCCGAAAATGGGTCCTGGGAGTACGAGGTGAGCACTCTGTAAGCCACTATTAGAGACGCACATTTTCGATGACGTTATGTTCTTTCGTTTATTGTTTGAAAATATTGCTGAGAGTGTTGAAAAGAGTCTGAATTACAGATAGAGGATCACTAACCATGCACTAATAGCTATATTTAATGACCACTAGTAGTTAACTGAAACTACACATTTTATGTCTTACACTACCTATGACAAATATGATTGTTTCAAATAACTATAATACTATTAGAGATACGTGATACAAAATGACAGCTAGTTGAATGGTACCACAATTCGTCTATCCTTGAGAAAGTATGCCAGAAATGAATATTTCGAATAACGTTGTTGCTGACATAGCTATGTTTTTTTCAATAGCATTCATTACTAGTATCATGATTATTACAAGTATTTTAATAATCATGATTATTACAAGTATTTTAATAAACCTACTGTACTAGAGACACGTATTGACTGCTGGTAGTCTGATAACTGTTCAGTTCTGAGTCCAATTGAGAACACGCTAAACTGGCGTTCTGAGCCGAGTTGGGGGTATTTATCGCACCACCCGTTCCGTAGGTGGCATAGTGCTCCTGCAAAACATATATATCGATTGATTTTGTGAACAGGACGAATTTCATGGTAAGTAATCTATGCTGAATAAATTTTGCTTCAAACTTCTCTACTTGGCCAGTGATAGAAATGGTCAAGTAGAGAAGTGGTTAATGAGATTACATGATGAGATGAGAATTTCGAAATACTAGTTGGCCACAACACGTTTCCTTTCCGATGATCTGTTATTTCTAGAAGTTCTATGGTTCGATGATTTTTTATATGAGCGATTTGGCATATTTCATATATTATATTTCCTAACACTTTATTCTCTTATTGAAAAACAAATAAAAAAGTATAACGATAAGAAAACTGTCAAGAAGTTGAGAATGAAATAATTATTTGAGTAGAAAATAAGAATTTCCAAAGACTCACAGGAACGAATGATTGAAAAACTCCGTTGTTCAGAAGACCAATGTTCCCGACCAGATTCTGACGAATATACGCGAATTCCTGAAATAGTTCCGAGAAAAATATTTAAAAAAAAACATGTTTTCTGCCTTCTCTCATTCGCAGAAAGTATTAATAGGGTACTATAGTCGCCATTTTCCCCATAAAGACAGCAGAGGGTTCGATTGATTGAGCGTTGCGGGGCGAGCGGTCGTTGATTATCTGCCAGCTGTTGAGAGAGTGTGTGGATCAATGAGACGCAGACGAACTGGCCGCTCGCCAAACCCCGTCCCATACAAAATCGATGGTACGGTGTCTACAACGGTCTGACAAAACCTATAGTCCACTTGGATATTAGAGGTGAATTCTCTCACTCTTTGAATTAACTCTTTGCTTTCACTTCAACTATCTGAATAACGACAGACTCTCAGAAACACAATTTCTGGCAAATCTCATAGGTAAAAAAAGTTATTGATCCTAACTTCCATAATGAGATACCGTCAAGCTTTTCTGTTTTATAATCATCGATCTATCTCTTACTTTTCCATTTGTTCGTTACATATTTGTGTAAAATAAATGAATCTGATTTACCTTGGCAACTTGGTTTGCCGTTAGCGAAGGAGTGGTGTCAATATAATAGATAGAGGCTTCCGGGGTACCCGCACTCGAGCAGTTGTACCATTGGGTGGAACGACCGCACGATTGGGCTGAGATGAGAGAAAGTAAGCCAACTTCGTGAAAACTTATATATTCATGGAACTCTCATCTGGGAGTGGTTTTATCTCTCGCTCGTTATTTGGTCTGCGAGTACGGTTCACAGCATCAGATTTAAATAGCGATGTTGACGTTGCGGTGATCAAAATAAAAGCTAACATAACCAAAAACTGTATACAACGTACTTGTCCCTGTTAAGTTGAACAGAAAAATTCAACATTGAAACAAGTTTATAGAGGATAGCGAAAGTGCTCACGAGAGAAATGATGTAAAAATGTACATAGCCGAAACAACGTGAATAAACTGTATTTATTCAGTAGATGTCCCAGTGGGAATGAAAAAGACTATACCTGCACAACTGCCGACAAAGGCTAAAATCAGCAGACAACGAAGCATCGGACGAGACTTTGCAACCAATGACTACGGAATCACCGGCCAGTTTACAACTTCACTGATTAGAGCTGCTTCGGGAAGACGTAAAAAAAGATAACAAGCGTTCAAACACAAATGACATCAGTCAACCACGGAAATCTTGATTTTGGTGTACAGAAACTGAGCAGAAGGAGGGCAGAAACAAAGGATAGTTTAGTTTTTTGTCAACCGTATGCATATTAGGTTCGTTAGTTTGAATTAGAAGTTATACTTATCGGTTTCTCTTTATAAGCTCTTGCATACTAACTTACCTTTCTGTCCTCCTTTAAACGGAACGCAACGTATACTCACGGAAACACACTGACTCGCATCAATATATATTTTTAGAATAATGTAGAGAAATGATTCAAGTAGTTAGAAACTGCGCAAACAAAGTTACATTGATAGTGTTACAATATCAATGGATACAGCTCGAGACAATTTTGAAACGGAAATCGTGCAACATTCTGGTGCGTTAACTTGGAAAGTTGCAAATTAGTAATGAATTGACAAAATTCAAAGTAAGAAACTGTTTTAAAGCGGGAAACGTTTCAAACCATTCACGAGTAGTAAATAATAGACCACGATCATTTTTGTTCCACCCAATGTCTTCCGAGGACTGCCGTAGTAGTTGGAAGTTTGTGATGTTCCAATTGGCATTAAGTTCAATTACTAGGTTTTTCTTTTTGTCGTTCATATTGATCAATATCGCATTCGAATTTTTTATTCCACATCAAAACAAAGTTAGTCCTGAGATAGAGGACAATAGTGGGTAGAGTCACATGGGTTCGATTCACAAGTGTAGAGGTAACCATTTCTACAGTCAGTTTGTACCCATTGTTGAGTTCCCTGGGCAACGTAGACACAGGAACCAGAGGCCGAACTAGTGGGAACACCGTTCAACCACGGTTGGTACGAACCGAGCTGAAACATTGAAGAGAGTTCAATTTCGAAGGTATGAATTCGTTCTTCCATGGATGTCTTTCGCCCTACTAAAACACAATTCTTATAGTACCGGTCGTTCCCACTGAGACTTTGGTAGCGTGCCAGATAATACTCAAGGCTGTTCTTCACCACTTTTGAACTTCTTCGTGCAAAAAAAACAAATCTCTATCAGCGGTTGTTCAGTTTTATAAAAACACGTGAGAAAGGGTTCTGAAATGCTTCTGTTTCCTCTGAGAAATAAGCCATCCGATTTTCTTGGCACGATGCCAAAGAATCTGAGTGACGAGTGAAACGAACTATGCATTGTTGTCGTTCACTTTTCATCGACATGAGAGCACACTACCAATCACTGAACGTGTTATGTCAGCTGTGAGAGCGTCGAGTTGCAATAAAACTGCTGTTTCACCGAATTCGTAGTCCAATAATGCTGAGTTGTAGCCATATTAAGTTTTCTGCTCTGTTGTGGCTGGAGTATGATCAGTGTTCAACCCCTCCCGTATCACGTTAGATTCATGCCAAATACTATTACCCTCCTCCCTTTCTCTCACCTGTGTTCCATCAGCCCAATACCAGTTTCCAGTCTGACTGTCCATCGTCAACCCAATGTAGAAGTTGGTGGGAACTCCGAAAACTGCAATAAATATAACATTTACAATAAATTATTGAACAAATACAAATTCAGAATCTCCTTGTCAGTATGAAACTCAACTGCTCCTCCCCGATCTTTACGTTTTATCTGAGATGGTAACATATCAAGTCAATATTATCAATCATAACTTACTATCCTGAAGGAAATACGTATGTGCAGCAGAAGTATCGGACGAAATGAACCCATTGTTGAACTTCCTTGTACACGTGTGTTTCGCAACATTGTAGTTGGCGGGGACCGTACTCGCACGGTTACAGCCTAAAATCGATCCTCGGATTAATAATATCAAACTATCTGGAAGGAACTAGAAAACAGCCCCGAAACAGTCTGTAGTTTACATTGTTTATGGACACTAGGTAAACTGATAGTAAACAGTAAACTGGGAGGATATTTCGAGTTCGAATCGAAACTAGAAAATAAATAAACGTTGGGACGTTTCTGACACCAACAACCCTAAGTTATTAGGTTTGCTATATAGAAGAGAGTGGTTTGTTTAGTAGAGTTCGACTAATGCAGCATTCCTCTAAGCGAAGCTCATGTATAAAGATTGGATGAAACTCCAGAGTGCGTTACATTCTTCCGGAGTTCTACTGGACTCGCTTCTTCTCGTTTACACTGCTCGATTCATATGAAACATCATATCTTCAAAGGTGATTACTATCAAGGGTATGCATTGATAGAGCTCATGAAAACTAGAGAAGTTCCTGAAAAACAAACCGCATACTCATATTCTAGATGGGACTTCAGAGAGTGATTGCAATGAGAAAATTCAAATATCACCTCACATGCGCAGTTATGACGAACTTCCTATTTTTAGAACACGTTTGAAAGATGTTTGTAAGTGACAGATTCATTTTCAAAATTTATCAGTCAGTTTGATAATTACAAATAATAGATGAAAAATAAAAACTGAAACAACCGACTAACCGCCAGTCGGGTTTTGACGAAGATTCGAGGAATACGATTGGAAGTTGGCAGGGCAGAAACAATTGGCTGAAGCATTTATTTATATCATTGTGAAGAGGAAAGTATAGTCTATTTCACGCGGGTATGGCTCTTGACAGTATGATCTTAGAAATTTTAAGAAGATTTTAACGTTCAGTTCTAAGTAAGTTTTTGGGTTTTGCTTTAATTTTTTATGGCTTTGCACATCGCTTTGGTTTTTCGAAGACCACGTTCGCATAAAGAGCGTTTTAGGATGCGGCAAGTTGGAACAATCTGTTTACGATAAGCAGACGCAGTCTTCTGTTTCAAAAACCCGAACGCATGCGACTTTCATGCTATATGGTTTTGATTTTGATTTTTCTTCTGTATAGTAAATATTACTTTTTCGAACTAACCATCACAAATTGCTTGCAGAACTGTGGTGAGGTTGCTGTTCAAGGACGAGATGAAGTATCCCGGAGATGCTATTTGTTGAAGAGTAGCAGAATGAGAAGACGTATCTTTTACATCCTCTGAAAAAAAATCTTGCATTGAGTGAAGAAATCTGGACGTTAATTATGTAAGCAAATTCAAAACTTGTTATCGTTCCCTACTACTGAGTTGAAAGTAGTTTGCATAGCAGCTTTTGAATCTCTACCGCACCACAGTGTTTCGTTACTTGTTTATGAACACCGACAGAATAACTCAATTAATATGTAAAGTGAAGGGACAGCAAATATTGAATCTGGCTCGAACTGTTCCTGTACTGGACTCTTTTTTGACTGTTGTACTATTACCCCCCCCCCCCTCCACCCCTAACTTACAAGGGGGGGAGGCTATTCTACATGAACTCCACCCACCGTAGACAATAATGGTGCCTCCGGCATCTGTGAAAGACGAGGCGGCATTGTCGGGAGTATCGTATGCACCACTTCTGAAAGACAATTTTTCTGTCGTTTTAGTTTGATCCCGGGACTCTTGGCCGTAATTAATAGGTTGTTATGTATTTGTAATATTTTGTACGATGTCAGACATGAGGTGCAAATAATTCCAAAGCGCGCTTGGTCAGCGTGTCAATGAACATTCGAAAAGGTGTTTTTTTTTTCGGAAAAACATGTTTGAAATAGTTCGAACTACATTGGCGTGCTGCCAATCGAGTTAGGAGATCGAGGAGAGAGTCTTGTGTTTTTAGTTTGGCGTTAGCTATCTCTCTTTTCTTTTTCTATCTCTGTTGCTCCCTCTCGCTTTCTTTCTTTCTTCTCTCTTTCTTTCTCTCCCTTCTCCTCTCTTCTCTCTCCATCTCTCTCTCTCTTTCTTTCTCTCTCCTCTCTCCATATCTCTCTTTCTTTCTCTCTCCTCTCTCCATATCTCTCTATCTCTCCATTCTATCATGCTCTCTCCAAATGAAACAATGAACGTACTTGTATGTAGTTGCCAATACAACAATGACCTGTTTTGCATTTGGACGATGGGCCGCTGAATTCAGTTGGTTTGCGGCTATGTGAAGAGCACTGAAATTACTACTCATAGGAAAAGTGTTGAAGAACAAGAAAAATTTAGGTAAGAGTTACATTGAGATTAAAATGCAATACTTTATAATTATTTGTCAACCAAATAGAATCAACTAGGATTGAAATGAAAATTATAGTTGTAATAGTGCTCACATTTTCCAACTGGACTCGTTGGCAGCGTGCCAAAATCTTTCTCAGAACGATTGGCGCCAATTTTCTTCGATTGGCCAGCTACAAAAGCGAGAGGTGTGCAGGTCAATGAGGCCGCAGACATCTGGGTCTCTCTGACCTGCACACTCTCTCGCTCAGCCAATAAAAAAGTGGCTGGCCAATTGGCTGAGAATTGTCTGAGTTTGGACGACTGTTGTTTAGTTATTTGGAGAAAACATATTTTTTATGAAAAGTTTCCCTGAATACGAATTGTAACTGAAGGGAAGAACCCTTCGCATAGATTTCTGTTGTATCGAAGTAGTTCAACATGTTCAAAAACTGCCTTAAAATTTTATTGGCAAGCTGCCCAAGTCCAGTTGGGAAATTCTCAGAAAGATTGGCGCCAATTTTCTGCGATTGGCCAGCTACAAAAACGGGAGAGCATGCAGGTCAATGACGCACAGGCAGGCTAAGACAGTCTGGGACTCTTTGACCTGCACACTCTTTCGTGCAGCCAATAAAGAGTGGCTGGTCCATTGGCTGGGAATTGTCTGAGTGTGCGAACTATATCAATATGGTTTGTTGAAATATATGTTAGAATCCCTTTCTGTTACAAAATCAACAGCTTTCGAACGCGTGTTCACAGTTTTTTCAAAATTTCAAACGATCGATCAATAATAAAACTTTTCAGAACAGGCTACTAATTATAGTTTGAATGAGGCGCCAGAGTGCGTGGACAATCGACCCTTATTGAAAAAGAACACGCTACTGCAATTTCAATACCCAGATAACGACTATGATTATTTATCAACCTGCTATGAATTGTTTTTGGAAAACAAACAAACAATAACTAGCATTTAATAAAAAGTGGATAAAACAAGCACGCAGAGCAAGAAATTACATTTGTTTTTCATGTCGGGTTTTTTGTTTACACCAGTGTAGTATTTTCAATCAACAAACTTGGCGAGATTGGTTCCGGAGTCTCCCTGTCTAAGAGGAATATCCATAAAATCGATATCATCCTCATCGATTGAACCCAGGGGAGATACCAGAGAAGCAGAGGAACCATACGTCACTATTCCCACACGCATAGAATAGTTCTGGAACGTTAACTTTGTAAGACATATTGTAGTCATTTAGCGGTCACAAATGAATAAGCGAGATTTAGTACCTATTTCCGTGTTTTCGTATATATTTTTGGTCTGCACCTCCTCGATTTGTAGTTTCATGCGCTCCTTTGTTAGAATATTGTGCTTTGAACCTACGATCCTTTGGGACCCGTTTCGCCATAGGAATTCAATCGTTTAGGTCAGATTTTCCCATGATACTCAAATATTGTACCTTTGAACAATAAACTGTTTATTATTATCATAATATATTTCTCACGATTCATGAAGTAGTTAGTTTGCAAAAATATGATACCGTTGAAAATAGAAAACCATTGGTTTTGTTTGCTATTCCACCGAGAAGTCGCGATCTACGAAACTCTAGTACCTTACGAGAGGAGAAACTAGTTTGAGTTCTAGTTATATGAATGTGCTCAGTAAAAGATGAACTCAAAAATCGTTCCGACCCCTGATTCAAGACGATTTTTGGGTTGGGTTTGAGTTCTTTTCACACTATTATGAAAATACTATGTATGTGTTTTTCCAAACGGTATTTAAACAGTTTTTCTCGTATTTCATCGATGTTTACAGTTGCATATTACATTGGTTTTTCTCAGGATAGTCATGAATTCACTCACTGAAGCGGAGTATGTTGTTTTCTGCACGTTGAACCAGGGGCTTACTGACTGCACGAGACCCCAAATCTGCAATGATTCTATGATGTGGAATCCTAATAACCACAAGTTGAAACAATGATCTTCATATTACATGATGATCTTCTAGTCTCAAAAACAAACTGCAACGAAAATTCAACAAGTAATGAGCAGAGCAAAACGAAATCCACTACACTAACTCAACCAATCTGCGAATTATCACAACTAAAGTATTGAAAATGTCCTGTGGGGACAGAGGTTTCAATACAAGTTTACTTAAAGGAGAACGGAACACAACTTGAGCAGAGGTTTCGTTTCGGGCTGTATTGAACTGTATTGAGATCAGAGAGCACAAATAACTCGTATATTAGTATTGATCAGTCCACGTGACATTCACATGACAATGCCGGGCGACACGCAACGCGTCCAATCAAACGTAGGATACAGCAGCTTTACGAGAAACCATGTTGCTCTCCGGTCTCCTTTAAGTAGCGGGCGTGAAAAAGTGATGTGCTCTAGCAGTTCACGGTTTTAATGTTGTTATACCTCTCCCAAATTAGTTGCTCCCGTCGCTGCAGAGGAGTCGATCACGTAGACCACGTCATTCCACACTTTGCTGTAGTCACATCTGAAAAATATACAGTTTCAACTACGAAAAGGTATGTGCATGAAAATGCACAGAAAATGTTTCGAGTGAATACCGTATTCATAATATACCGTGTCAAAGAAGATCCTTAAGATTTCAATAATGAACATTTATTTATTTCAAAACTGATTTTAAGATAAATCTCGGAAAAGTTTTTTGCCACGGATATTGGATGACCTTCTCTTCTCTATGGTTCTTTGATAAGATATTAGAGTGGTTGAACTGGCTAAAATCATGCTGTTTCAAGTTCTGAACTATAAATCTTGTTTGCCTTCATTAGCAATTACTTTCGGTATCCTACAAACGTTATGTTATAGGATTTGTCAAACCGTTGTGGACACCGTACCATCGATTTTGTGTGGGATGGGGTTTGGCGAGGGGCCAGCCAGTCTGCGTATCATTGATCTACACACTCTCTCAACTGCTGGCAAGTAATCAGCGACCGCTCGCCCCGCATCGCTCAATCAATTGAACCCTCTGCTGTCTTTATGGGGAAAATGGCGACTATATTTCTATGTTCGTTTCACCCATCGATAGCAGCCAGGTACAATACATTTCAGTGGGCGGAGTCAATTGTGTTGGAAAGTTTCCAACAGCGATCAGCCTAATCCTCAGACAATTCCCAGCCGATTGGTCAGCCACTTTTTTATTGGCTGAGCGAGAGAGTGTGCAGGTCAGAGAGACCCAGATGTCTGCGGCCTCGTTGACCTGCACACTCTCTCGCTTTTGTAGCTGGCCAATCGAAGAAAATTGGCGCCAATCGTTCTGAGTCAAAATTGTTCACCAGTTGGGTATTGAACTCAGATCGGATAGGTTGCGCGGCGCCCACAAGCAGCCGGCCATCTGAACATGATGGCCGAAAATAAAAACAGTGATATCCAACCATCTTTTCTTGCTGTTTTTCAAACCTAATTTTATCGCACAAAAAGTTGTTTTAATAACTCCCCGATTATGTGGTAACCCTTTGTATACAAAATATGTGCAAAACACTCAAAATAATCACGTTTTGGATATTTATTTGTATTGAAAAGACCAAGCTGCCAGATCAGTCGCCTGCAATGTAGGGTGCGCTATAGTTTGAAATAGAACTCATCATACCATACACAATCTCGGTTTCATGAGTTCTGTGAATGGGTGAAAAAAAACTATACACTAAGTGATATTGAGTGAATTGAGCAATCTAATGCGAAATTGTGCACTTTGTAATTTCACGTTTCTGAGTTTTGCTGTGTTTAACATGTTTCACGTGACTGTGCGATTGACTGACCGTATACGTCGTTTGCTATTCTATCCTGCCGTGTTTACAGTTGGATCGTGTTGCTTCTCATTCGAACTTCGTAAACTATGGTGTTCATATTTTTCATATTTATTTATTTACGTCGCTTCGTTACGAGGCCGTGTTCATCATACATGTCACAGATCTTTGTAGCAGCAGTTTCTTGTAAGGTCTTGGTCCCTTTCCTTCTTGGAAGTCTTCATGGTGGACTATCGAATCGCGCGCAGCGCGAAGCGCTGTGCGAGATTTGTCTTTGGTCCGGCTAATGCGCGCTTTCATTTTTTTAGTTCACTCTCAAAAAGTTCCAATTGTGCAAATCAGAACTTTTTATGATTTGCTAATTTTCTATGGCACATTTACAAGCTATATTCAAAATTTGAACGAAATTGATTGAGTTTGAGCCGAGTTATGACGTTATGCGCTTCATGCAGACCGCCAACTTCCGCCGTGTGTGTGTGTGAACGCACTTCTGGGAAATTTTTATGTGTGAACCGATTTGACTGAAAATTTGGGAGACGATAGATATCCCACTCAAACCTTGGGGGCGCAAACTTTTTTTCGAAAAAAAAATTCTTTTTCATTAAGTTACAGGTCTTTGAAAATGTCTCTGCGCCTCTTCATTTCGTGCACTCTCTCCCCTCTCTGTCGGGGTAAATGAAATTGCGTTATAACTCAGCTCAGTCCTAACCAATTCAAGTAAAATTTGAAGTATGATACCACGACATGAACTGACATCGATTTAGATGTAAGTCTTCTACTGATGACGTCATCGAGGATTCTGGAGCTCGGATGACGTCATTTTTGAAAAGTGCAAAGTTGACGTCACATATATTTTTAAATGATGGTAATATCTTAGAAAGGGTCAATTAACGGTTAAACTCAATCTAAGAGTGACGTATTCTGGGATTCTGGAGACCAGATGACGTCATTTTCGAAAAGTGCAAAGTTGACGTCACATATATTTTCAAATGCTGAAAATGTCTTAGAAAGGGTCAATTAACGGTGAAACTCAATCTAAGAGTGACGTATTCTGGGATTCTGGAGACCAGATGACGTCATTTTTGAAAAGCGCAAAGTTGACGTCACATATATTTTCAAATGCTGAAAATATCTTAGAAAGGGTCAATTAACGGTGAAACTCAATCTAAGAGTGACGTATTCTTGGATTCTGGAGACCAGATGACGTCATTTTTGAAAAGTGCAGAGTTGACGTCACATATATTTTCTAATGCTGAAAATATCTTAGAAAGGGTCAATTAACGGTGAAACTCAATCTAAGAGTGACGTATTCTGGGATTCTGGAGACCAGATGACGTCATTTTTGAAAAGCGCAAAGTTGACGTCACATATATTTTCAAATGCTGAAAATGTCTTAGAAAGGGTCAATTAACGGTGAAACTCAATCTAAGAGTGACGTATTCTGGGATTCTGGAGACCAGATGACGTCATTTTTGAAAAGCGCAAAGTTGACGTCACATATATTTTCAAATGCTGAAAATATCTTAGAAAGGGTCAATTAACGGTGAAACTCAATCTAAGAGTGACGTATTCTGGGATTCTGGAGACCAGATGACGTCATTTTTGAAAAGCGCAAAGTTGACGTCACATATATTTTCAAATGCTGAAAATATCTTAGAAAGGGTCAATTAACGGTGAAACTCAATCTAAGAGTGACGTATTCTTGGATTCTGGAGACCAGATTACGTCATTTTTGAAAAGTGCAGAGTTGACGTCACATATATTTTCTAATGCTGAAAATATCTTAAAAATGGTATATTAACGATGAAACTTCATCTAAATATGACATATTCTGGAATTCAGAAGGCCAGATGACGTCAACTTTTAAAAAAATTGACGTGAAATATGTTTTCGAATGCTGGAAGTTTCTTAAAAATGGTCAATTCACGATGAAACTTCATTCAAACATGACGTATTCTGGGATTCTGAAGGGCAGATGAAGTAAGTTTCTAGAACTGCAATGTTGACGTCATATTTTTTTTCCGAATGATGGTAATACTTGACAAGTGGTTCATTAAGAAAACAATTTTATCTGCACCGTACAGATCAAACCACATACCTACGGCATGTATACAAAAAGAGAAAAATTCATGAAAAAGTGGGGGCCCAACGAATGTAAGATTTGTCTTCTGCTGTGCGCCGCTTAGACAACTACTCTCAAATGGAGCAGCTACTGCTACAAAAACCGAAAAATACTAATATACTCAAGTATAACTGTTCATTACAAACATACAAAAGTCGTAAAATATTTTCTCAAACCTGTAAACTAGAATCTACAAATCACAGATGTTAACTCAACGTACTCAATTATAGAGTTCCTGGTTTTGTACACAATGGTTGGCATTTTTTGTCATTACTTCAATTCTAGGTGCTATAACGTTTGTCATATTATTCAAAAGTTGTTCTCTCTTTCGCAGCTGTGACTTGTAGATTCTAGTTTACAGGTTTGAGAAAATATTTTACGACTTTTGTATGTTTGTAATGAACAGTTATACTTGAGTATATTAGTATTTTTCGGTTTTTGTAGCAGTAGCTGCTCCATTTGAGAGTAGTTGTCTAAGCGGCGCACAGCAGAAGACAAATCTTACATTCGTTGGGCCCCCACTTTTTCATGAATGCTCTGTTGGCATTGATCCAGTGACATGCGAGAAACTTCTTGGAAGAGGGAAAGAGAACTGCTTATGAACATATATTCCTGTTATCGTGTATCGAGATCAAACTACAAATCTGTCTCGTTGATATCCTATATTCACCCTTGAGCACTTCTTTTTTATAGTCCTTGATTTATCTCTCTCGTTGCCAATTTGTCCCGTTGCACATTTTGTGTAGAATAAATGAGTACAATAAATAAATGAATACATAATTGGTCTAACTTGCTACATCCATGACCGGCTGCTACACTTGGCTGCGGTGAAGGGGTGGGCATTGTAGTTGTGGCCGGATAGGGAGTAGTATATGCGAACGAGTCACCTAGAAAGTACTTCTAATTATACAAATCAAGAATGAAGCTTTACCCTTTACTATGACACTATACGACACTACTTGCCAGAGACGCGAATGCATTAGCCACGATCAAGTAATTGCTAGCACTTATTGTATCAATGATACATTCGAGCCATGTTCCGGTACCACTACAGAACATCAATGAATTGTCGTATTTCAAAGCAATTTTTTGATTGTTAGTTCATACACGAGCAAATCATCTGAACACATCATGTAATAGAACCTATAGTTCAAGTGAAACAATGAAACACAACAAATCGATTCTCTCTCAATCTTGTAAGTTATCAATAGATCGGTAAACCTCTGTACATATTGAATTGAATATATTTATACACAAGTTTGTGCCAGGAAACATTTACATCACAAACAATTTACAAGTGTAAGAGAAAAAAGTGAAAAAATCCAAAACTAAGCAAGCGTAATGGAAATAACGTAAATCCACACTGGTGTAGCACATGAGATCAAGGCACAGTGTTGAGGCAGATGCAAGAGCATGAATAACACGTGACGAACCAAACAAGTGAACGGGGCAAAACAGGATTATTTTGGAAGATGAAGACGGAACCTATATACTTCAAAATACATCCCTGATAAAAGTGAATTTCGATCTTTATTCGAACAACGTTACACTTATTCTTCGTCGTTCAACTTTTGATGAACATTGAGAAAACGAATGGTGTTATCACCTACTTTATGTAAAATTCAGAGAACAGAAAATTTTCCACTTACATGGAGTTGTGTCCTCGCACGTCCTCTTGGCAATACAGTAGGCGACTCCGGGAGGCGGGTTGGCCATGTCCGGAATACGGTACACTTTCCATGCATAGGGGTGGTCCTGGGAAGTTCTTTTCATGACGTGCATTGTTATACTACATTTTCTCTAAAACTACAACTCAAATCATTCATGATGTATTTCGAGGTCTAACTAAAACCCCATACCTCCAGTCTTGTGGACGCTCCCTCGAGTGCAATTATCGTGACGAACGGATTGAGAACGGTACTGTTCACGAAAGCAGCTGCGTTGTCGATATCATTGTCATTACTGAAAGGGTTCAAAGATCAAACATCACAAAGTTCAAGTTCAGAACAAGTTTTTTGCGCTTGTTTGACAATGTTAAAACAATTATGAGTTAATTGACTGCAATATTATGAGGTTTGTGGCGAAATAAAACTGGAAGATTGTGTGTAAATGTATGAACTTGACCTACCTATACTATAAGTAAATTGAATAGTCGCGTAAAGTTAGCATTTCAATGAGGGAACATGCGCTGTTTAAATACACGTTTCTGAATTATGTTGTGTTCAACATGTTTCACGTGACTCTGCAATTAACTAACAGTATACACACACTGGAAATAACAAGTGAATTGGAAAGTCACGTAAAGTTAGCATTTTAATCAGGCAACTTTATTATTGCACGTTTCTGAGTTCTGCTGTGTTTAACGCTGTGACTATGCACTAACTGCATACGTCTTCTTAAACTCCTGCCAATTTTCTGCGGTTTTCTTTACCGACTGAGTTGTCATAAAACACGTTTCTGCCGACTCGCTACGATTTTGAGTCAGAACAGCTAACCATCGCACTTGAGTGTAGCACGCATTCGATAAAGTGCCGTAAATATAGATATTAGAATCAGTTATTGATAAAAAAAACATTGCAAGTTATTGAGGTTTCTTGAAAAGCTGCTGAAATGCGGTTTATGAGATTTCAATTGTGTAAAAATAGAACGATTATGTGGACCAATCCCGACGTATCGGTCTATTGAACTACAATTGAAAGAAATTGCAGTTCAAAGGACTGAAGCGTTGGAATTGGTCCACATAATCGTTCTTCCTTAAGATGCCTGGATGTTCCAGTACTGAAGAATGGCACGCGCACCTACGTGCTCTTCAACTCACGTTGTTCCAGTGAAAATGAAGATCAGCGCGCGAAATGGGTCGTTCGTATACGAAGTTAGCACTCTGGAACGAACTGTATTTCATAATAGTTTTACTTTTGATAAAACTTTTGTTTAATTTCGTTCATTCGCTCACAAAACGCTGTCGAAACTTAATTCACTTGTTGATGAAGCGGAATTTGGAACTCTATCAATTCTTTCCTGTTCAAAGATTGTCATAAATAACTGTTTCATACGATAAATAACAGTAAATTAAATACAGACTCAAAACGAACTGCATCAGGGTAACTTGGTGACTTCCGGTTGAGTTGTAGGTACTCAGTTGTGCGTCCAACTGCGAACAAGCGCTGCTCGCGTTTTCGGCCATTGAAGGTGTGTTGATCGCACCGCCCGTTCCATAGGTGGCATAATACTCCTGAAACATTCAGGTGCACATGATGCATGATCACATATATAGGCTAGAAGTTTGATCTCAACAGAATCCAACTTTCGCTACACATAGCACGACAGCGTTAAAAAACGAAGTCAACTGGCTAAACAAATTAAAGATCCAGTTTTACGTTCAATAACTACTTCTTTACTGTGCAAGTCGTTATCACTCCTATTGAGCACGTGTTGAAGTTGTTGTGTCACGGAATCTTGCATATTGTTTAGTGCAACGGCAGAATTATACTCTTCCTAGGATGAGTTTGAGATAATAACAAAATAGTAACTAATTTTTTTGAGAAAAACCACATTAGTTCGTTTTCTTATCACTTGTCCGACTGAAATCCAGTCCAATTGTCCATTCTGTAAAATCACTTGTGAAAAGCATCATTAATACAACTCACTGTTGCAAAACATATACTTATAGGGTACTCCATTACAGAAACAATATGACGTGGATACTCGATTAAGACCAATTAGTTCATTTCCAGCTGATTTTTACAACTATATATGTTTATGTTTCAACTCACCCCTTGGAAAGGAACGAAGTATGGATTGAAAACACCAATGTTTCCAACGAGATTTTTCCGAATGTAGGCGAACTCCTGTTAAGAAGAGGATACTTTCCAAATTTTCATGACCAGAATAAAGTGCACATCTATGTAATGTTTTTGCACCCAAACATTTGCAAAAAGTACTGTTCAATCACGTGTAATAACACGTTACTATAAGTTTGTTTCACGTTGCACGTGACAAATTGCGGTTAAATCTTGTTCTGTCCTCTAATTTGTGCGCAATGAAGTCATCTGATGTGTTCCATCCTCTTAAAAGAGACGACTGTTTCTGATAAGAACGAAATTGATTAAAAGTCCATAGATACATGTTTTGTTTTCATGCTGAATTGATTTCCCATTCTCGCACCGTTGGTTTCAAATAATATGACACAAACACAAAGAATAGTAGACACAACAATATGAAGACGTGCATAAACAGATAAACTACACAGATTTTGTGAAAACGGCGTCGAGATGTATACTTCTCCGAGAAATGTCCATCAGTAATATGGGTTATTTCAACCCATTGTGGACAGCGGACAGTAAATTTGGTAGGGAGCGGGTTTTGCGAGCGGCCTGCTTATCTGCGCACCTCTGATCTACTCAGAACGATTGGTGCCAATCTGCCATTGGTCAGCTCCAAAAGCTAAGTAGCAGACAGGTTCGTGAGAAGAAATGCTGAAACAGTCTGAGTCTCCTTGACGTACACACACTCTCGACGATGCCGCCACAAATGTGGCTGTTGGCTGAAATTTGTCTGAGTACACACTCTCACGTCTGCTGGCGTGCAATTAACATTCTATCGCCCTACTTCTCATACAACTCATTTAGCAAGACACTTTTGTAGCGGCCTCACCGAGAGAGCGTGGAGAGCAGAGATACGCAGACTGTCTTCGCATGTGTGAGGGGCCTCATTGACCTGTGCGCTCTCTCGCTTTTATAGTTTGCTAATTGCAGAAAGGTGACGTAATAGTTTCTGAGTCTTGCTCAATCATTTGACAGCTGTGCTGACTTTCACTGAAAAATGAAGACTAAAGAACTATGTTGATGCATTGGAATTGCGCAGAAATGAATGACCAAAATGAAATGGAAGAGAGCGATGGTGTGTTCTGCACTTCCATGTTTCATGTGTTTCATTAAAGGGGTCGTTGTCTCCGTTTCGCATTAACGCTCTTGCTGCATGAACAAAAATGACCTGTTTAGTCTAGAAAGGCAAGATATAGGTTTTGTCAATGCTGTGTGCAGAATGGGATAGCCAAAATTGGTAAGACTGCTACATTTATAAATAAGCAATGATGTCGTGCGCACTTCCATTTTGTTATGTGTTTTGTTAGGCGAGCCGCTTCTCTTCATTTTAATTTATATTGTACTCTGCAGCTACGATCAATGAAGATAATTTAGCAAGAATCGATGAAGGTAACTTAGGAAAATTTGATATTGTCATTTTGACGAAAATATATAACGACTTCAACATTTTGAGCACGTTGTTTAACTCTCAAAACCACCATCGCCAACGCTCGCGCAGTTCGATGTTGCAATGGCTTTACTAAGCCAAGGCGCATGTTTGACCTTTAGTTGGTACGGGTCCTGCTTAAGCATAATATAAAAAATGGAAAAAGCAAGATGTTGTTATTGTATTCTAAAAAAGGCACCACACTTAAATCTATTCAGTATTCGTGAGTGTAGGTAGTTCTAAATATATTTAGTTGCATTTCGACTCGGGAGCTGACATTTTGACCCTATGACAAAATCGAAACCATCATCAAAGATATATACTTTCATTTCGATATCTCCCTACGTTTTCTCAGCTTTAATGAAAAAAGCAATGGACACAATTGCTCCCATTGCTTTATTTTCGTTCAAAAAAGGTCTAGATCGCAATCAAATCTTATCATCGATAACACTTCTGCACTTCGATGTTTTATGTAATCTAGAAAGAAGGCAGGGCCTTAGCTTTCCAGTTGGTGAAATGCTTTTTCAACTGTTAGTGAAATAATGTAGTAAGGACGAGAAATATCACAGTTACCCAGTAACCAGTAACTTATCCGTTTTCAAAATTTGCGAACTAATTGAACATCTCGGGCCTGTAAACAGTACTGTGGGAAAAGTCAGTGTTGTATCGTATTTCGGCAGATGGACGAAATAAGGTGTATAGATTTTCAAGTTCTGAAGTTTGACTGGTTCTTTAGTGCAAACGTTTTGATGGAGACGATAAAACATTGAGTGAATGTGACCTCTGCGTCAGTAACTCTATGGCTACACGCCCGGACCAATTTCCAGAGCTAAGAACGTGTAAAATTACCATTTTTCACGTCGCTTGCGTAGGACTAACATTTGACTAGTGGTTAATTCAAACTTCTCTCAGATCTGTTGAAACATAGACGATTGAAGTTATTGCTGTTCTCACAAAATTGACCGTTTTTGAACTTGTATGTTTGAATGAATGTAGAAAATAACTTCTGAAAGAATATAGTTAGTTAAACAGTTTCGTAATACCTTAGCGACTTGATAAGAGGTGAGGGAGGGTGTGGTGTCTATGTAGTAAATAGACGCCTCGGGCGGGGTGGCGGGGTTGGAACAGTTGAACCACGGAGACCGCATTCCACATTGTCCTGGAAATTTAAAATCTGCTCAAAACAGTGAAATAATTTAACCAACTGAAAGGTTAATTATACTTTGCTTGAAACAGCTGAGTGGTTCAATCAAACTAGAGCAAGCGAAAGCAAGGAGCGAGAGCCACTTGTTCATGCATCGACACAGAAAATTATGTTACAACCGAGAAAGAATCATTGCATGTTTAAGAGAATTACGGAAACTTCATATTGTCTCAACACGATTTATCTCAGTTACAGTTACTCACATTTCCTCGTATTTCATGATATCACTATAGAATGTTTGCATCTGCCTCATCAGAGTTCTGAAGTTGATGGTCGAACCAAACTCACCCATACAATGGCCGAGAAGGGCAAAAAACAGTAGACAGCGAAACATTGAAGTGCGTTGACTGATCAAAGTAGCCAGTGATTAGAGCAACTGAACTACTGATAAATTGAGAGGGCAATAAATGGTTTAAAGATAACAAATAGGAAAGATTCAGTGCAAAACTATTAATGATTCATTTTCTGATATGGAATTTTATGGCTTTAAATGATCATGAAACTGTCAATGTATCAGGTTTCGAGCGTATAACTGCATTCGTTTCCAAATAAGGAAATCTTGTACTAGCGCTGGGAGAACAGAATGCACGCTCATAAACAACGACTTGAACACTAGGGCAAACTTTCAAATTGTTGGAAAAGTTACCTCGACTTCTGCTCCATGTTTCAACTTTCTAACGGTAACTTCAACAGGCAGTTGGATTGTTTCTTCATTCAATGCTACATCGAACAAGATTTCAGTGAAAACCGGGAACGATTATTTTACTGGTATGAAGTTTTACGGTTTTTAATGATCATGCAAATGTCATTACAAGGTTTTTGTATGAAAACGGGGAAACATCTTTTTGAACGCGGATATTGTGTCAGTGTGATGCATGTATTGGTGCATCACCACAAGCGACGTTATAAACAACCACTAGAACACTAAGGTGCAATAAGAAACATTCAAGTTATTGAGGCGGATATCTTAAGCCTGCTCAATGTTTAAATTCTCTACCAATATGTCGTTATGTACGACACTTGGTCTATTTGCACTATCAGCGAGTAGCTTGTTCATCAAGCACAAAACTTTCTATACAATTCGAGAAAGTTGCCAAATAGGCGATCTGACTTACGATTCCCCCATTGTTCCCCATGCTCGGAGAGTTTACTTGAGTCTAGCCAAAAGTCATAAAATGATAAGTACATTAATTTCATTATCAATATATGAAATCTGAGAAACCTTTAATTGTACTATGTACTTGAGGATAATTTCTTCTGAATCAACTCGTACCGAGGCAGAGTGGAACTGCTTATATTTCCGTGAACTGAACCGAATTTGGTCTGACAAAGAGTGCTTCTTTTAACATTCTTCATAGCTTTCATTTTATGTTCAATTGATGAAAGATTCAGTACAAAATCAGCAACAATTTAAGAACTGATTGAACGTATAATTAAAATGGTCATGAAATCGTCATTAAAAGAGTTGTCGGCATGAAAACTGGAAAACGCTATTTTTAACAGGGGATGTGTTCGTCTGGGTGTAGAGGGATAACGCAATTGAAGTACTACCACAAGCAACTTCATAAACAACCACTGTAACACTGAGATGCGGTAGGAAATTTTCAACAAAGGAACCCCACCAATTCCAGTAAATCATGCAAAAATTTCTTTATTTGTTATTCTTTTCCATTTTAAATAATTTTGGGACTACAAAAACGTTGCACAGCTCTTATTAGTCATGAAACTGTAGTTGAAAGATTTTTGGGATTCTATTTAACAAACATGCAAATGGAACGCAATCTAGCTCAATTCGGGACAAAAGAGCGCAGCATTCCAAAACTCGGTACGCGATTTGTTTGGTAACAGCAAGTTACTGTGCATACAGCATGGTGAACGTGCGAATTCATGCAGAATCTCCTAGTGAAATGATAGATCTGTGTGCATTCGGATGTTATAGGCGTTCAGTGCAAAAAAGACGTGACCCGAGCAAGCTTTTTTACAAAAGATAGACCAGAGTACGTAGACTAGAAGAGCCTTACATCTTCATTCCTTCCTGCGTCTCCACAAACATACGCTATTTCTCTGCTATCACACCCCGCCGGGATGTTAGAGACAATAATTAGTGAGGCCGAGCGAGAAACGCAGGATTGGATGAAGGTGCCGGGATCTTCTAGCATAATATCTACTCAGATTGTTCATAAAGGCATTATATTCACTGTTATTATCTATCAAAATGATATTTTTCGACTGAAGAAGTAAGAGGCTTTGTTCAAAGCTTTGATAAGAACGCTTCTTCAAATGGAACAGAGCATTTTGACGATTATCTCATAGTAAGCACTATAAATAATATACAGCATCAAATCTCGTACAATATAATACTAATTATTTTCTCAGATATGCTTCCAACATGCTTTGCACTTTTCCTAAATCTTGCCAGAAACTACTCAGACTAGCTTCTTTAATGCATGCTGCACTTGTATGTTGCATTCATTTCATTCAGTTCAACTAGCTCTGCTGTTGGCGGTGTAGAAACAGCCTGTTTATTCGATATGACCATGAAAACATGTTTTTGACTTTTACATACTTACTGTTATAGGAACTGAACTATTCTAGCAACATAGCCTCAGTTGTTGAAATACACAAAATACGTCGAAATTGTCACGGAACTCGTGATAATGAGGTTAAAAGTTAAATATTCGAAATTAACGAATATTTGACTTATTAGTCACACTTAATAATCTTTCTTATATTTTGACGGACGGCATGACGAACGGGGCAAATGATGGAGATAATGAGAAGAAGCGTCGTTTATAAGCCCAACCAAGAAGAGAGAAAGCATGTTCCATTGTTCGATTATTCTGTTTATTCATTGCTTTAATAAATGTATTAACATTGTCTTGTTCTATTCTAACCCCTTTTCCTAACTTAACTATCTATTCTGGACTTCCAGAATAGAAATACAAAATAATAAGAGAGTGCAGACGACGAAAGTTGTCATTTAACATAGTTGGATATCGAGCTGAGTACGTGTATGCTAAGAGATCCCGTCACCTTCATTATATCCTGCGTCTCTTCAAACACATGCCATTTCTCTGTTCTCACATCCCGCCGGGATGTAATAGACAAGAAATAGTGAGGCAGAGCGAGAGACGCAGAATGGGATAAAGATTCCGAGATGTTCAAGCATGTGAACTCAGTTTAATGTAAAAAAAATAATGAAAGTATGTATCAGCTACACACGTCACCACTGAAATACTCTAAATAAACTTTCCAAGTGCACTTTGTATTATATATTTGTTGGCTGGTTTGTGTTCCTTCATGGCATTTTCACTTTTTTTCCATTATAATTTTTGAATTCATGAATGGAATATATTGTTGAAACAAATTCCACATTTTCCGGTTCATTTCGCTCTGAATACTAATATCCTCTAAAATATATGATTTCCAGTTTATGTTGTTTCTACATTTCAGTTTCTAACGAAGTGACTACATATGAAATACATAAACTACATTATGTTTTGGGAGTGTTGCTTTCTGTCTATCTCTTTATTCTCTCCTTCTCTCTCTCTCTCTTTCTCTCTCTCTTTTGATTCTTTCTGTATGTATAACTCTCCCTCTCTCTAACGGTCTCTGTTTCTCCTTTTCTCCTTCCTATATCCACTCATATCCCAAGGTTTTTTTCATTTCCAATTTACCTTTACCAGATTTGAATGCTGTCTCTACCATGGCTTCTACTAGCATTTGGTGGAATTTCTGCCAAAACCGCGCCTTCTTTCTATAGCCCGCCAAAAGATGAGATGACATGTAAGTTTCTACAGTTTACATCAAAAATATTTTTATCGCTATTCACATCACCTTTTCAAGTTACTAACAAATAAAAAATTACATCTCCGATTTGTTGAGAATAAAATCATTATAAACATAGTTGTTTTCACACCCTCTTCAAGCTAGTCGAGACACGAGTATTTCGATTGTTTCAGATTAGTGTCATGAATAACCAGAGGCACTGTGCACGAAACATCCCGGGTCGGGTTGGGATGCTAGCCCGAGCCCGATTTGACTATTTGCCAGCTAACAAAGGTCGGAATAACATCCCAACCCGGCCCGGGATGTTCCATGCATACGGCTTCAGCTCTTGTGATTATATTTTCAACATAACGTTATGAAACTTTCAACTGTTTGGGGAAAAATGATTTTTCGACAAGAGTGAAACAATCGGAATCTAGCATTCGAAGTGAAATTCTAACTAATACATTCAATAGAAGTTATATCACAGTATTTTTTCTTGCCAAAAAATATCTTTTGAAGCTGATAAATCGTGGACCAAGTACGCAATCCACTTGCTGTGGCAGGAGAGACGAGCGATGAATCACACGCCAATCATTCGTTTTGTGGTACGTTTGTGGTAATTCTTTATCGAACTGTACTGTGTCAATGATTTCTTCTGTGCATCACTGTGCCGGTGAATTTCTATGTGTTTTTACACGTGATTTCTACGCCAAACTGTTCCCACGCTACTTGATGACATAATTCTGAAACGTCCATTAGTAATTTTCACAGCTATGGGTCCAACACCCTCCCCCCCCCCCCTCCCTCGTTTTCGGGAACCTACTTTGAATATAGCGGTTACGTCTGGGGTATAGAAGAAACATTCCAACTTCATGTTTTTTTCTTCCTCTTATTTCCTTGAGTTCCTAGTATAGTTGATATTTATTCTGTTTTTATCACGAGCGGTTGAATGTGGTCCGTTGTTACACACCAACCGAAGACGTTTTTTCTTGCTACGCCTTCACATGAACAGAACGTTTAGAAACTCTGTGTATGTGAATAGCATTCACAGCCTCAACCATTAAGGAAGTGCTCCAGATTTGATTGGTCGTCCACATTTTGTCAATTGTTTCACAAACTATATATAACTTACAGTATCAAGCTCAACCCCGTGTGGAGATTCTGTTCAAGAACGAGACAGCTACTCCGAGTGAAAGTATAAAACACAGACAGTCCTGGATGCTAATGATGTGGGCTTTGATAGAAGGGAAAATTGTGGAGGGTAGGTCAAAAGTGCTCATATTCGGATGGGATAAACATGAACAAGTTCACACAAAGTTTTAATGGTAAAATACATGGTCACATGATACAAAATACAATCTATATAAACTTTGTATGGTACATTGTTTGTATTATATTTTAAGATAGATTGTTGTTTATTTTTCAACCATATAACAATCTCCTCTCCACCCTGGTCTGTTTGCCTATTAACGCAATGGAATGTTTCAGGAACGCCAGTGTTCGAGATTAACGCGATTTAATGTTTCAGGAACGCCAGTATTCGAACTATCCTCAGGCAACACGGCAGCTGGACTCGCCTACTATTGCAAGAAACTCGGACTTAGCTTCACTGCATTTGTTATTTTTTATTCTTATTTTAATTTAAAAGCATTGTAATTAAGCGGATTCGAACTTTTTGCTATGAAATCTAAGTACACGTCTTCATCAAATCTTTATTGAAACTAAGCACATTTATTCATTGTTTATTCCTGAAAATGATTCAACTTATATCTAGCGTGAAGCATTTGCATGAACTTCGAATCACCAGGTGTCTCCTACCACACCGGAAGCCATACAAAACCACATTGAATATCATGGGGGGAAAGTTAACAGGGATGTTCCCGGAGGGCGGGAAAGGTTGTTCATTTTTCATACAGAGAAGATCGGGAGAGCGAGAGAGAGAGAGAGAGAGAGGGGGGGGGGGGAGGGGGAGAGGAAGAGAGGGAGAAAGATAGAGAGAGAGAGATAGAGAGAGTGAGAGAGGAGGGAGAGGAAGAGATGGGTGGAGATAGAAAATGGTTTCACCGAATCATTCACAGATTTGCTCTCGCTGACCAAGAGGCTAGAAAGGCAAATGGATTTTTCATGAGGCAGGCAGTCAACATGCACCGAGCAGAGGAATTTCATGAAAGTTGGTCAGAAACGCGAGAATTCAACTATAACTAAACTGAAAAAAAGGAGAAAAAGTATCAAAAAACTTCTCCATGTCCTCTCGTCTTTGAACCTCGGCATTTTTGTAATGTATTGTTGGTTTTCTTGTTAGATCGAACTATTTTTTAGAATAACCCGCCGAAACGTCAGCACTAAATGAAACATCATATCACCTCGTGTTCGGTCTAACAAGAAAACCAACAACATCAAAAAAACTTCCCGATTTCCTAGACAAGGTTATTCTAAAAAATGTTTTGGAACAACAGTACCTATAATCAAACTCTCATGCAAGTTTCACGGATTGTGGGTAAGGTCTACGATTCCGTCTCTGTCTCTTCACTCAAATGTTTCACTTGATTTCAGGCGCAGGTCTCGAGCATGAATCAACCAACTTGTTTCATGAACTGCTTGTGCAACTCGAAAAAGATGAGGCCTATTTCAAGAAGATTCCCGACTATTTTATTCACACGGCTGGTACAGGTATTATTGTCGCTTGAAGAAAGGCGGGGGCATACTGTATATCTGAATTTGTGATGTGTAAGAATACGTATACATCATTTATCAACAGTGTTGCTATACGCCAGCTGGTATGATGGTTAGTACCCCTCCCACAAACTTTTAGGCCCGGTTTCGAGTCTCACATGAGGAGGAAGTTCCATAGATTTGGCACGCACTAATTCAAGCAACTTGGTTTTGTATAGTAATTTCAATCTCCAAGTTTTTCTTATAATTGAATGTTTAAGTTGTAGTTGGAAATTATTGTTTACAGAGAGCTCAACCTAGAAACCTGAGCTTTCTTGAGCGATCCCCAAAACAACGTCTCAAACAGTAACATTTCTCGGAACTAAATATAGTCTTTTCCATTCCTACTGAGACTTCTACAGTAGGATATCAAAACTGCCAAGCCGTTTTGCTCACTTACTTTTGATCGGAGAAGTTGAGGATTTCAGTACCTCATTCTTCTTCTCAGGTAGAGTAAATATACGAGAGCATTTTCCATGAACTACATTTTCAGATTCACATCAGCCTTCGGAAAGTTGTTAAGGTTACTGTAGGAGTCTCAGTAAGAATGGTGTGAACTATACAGGGAATGACCAAATCATCGTATGTAGTTTGATCTCGATACATGCCCTCTTCATGAAATTCTACTGAGACGCAACGAACTACAATTAGATTGGGGTTCTACATTATACACCATAAACCCTGTTTTTGGGAAGATCGAAGGTAATATGTATGACAAGAAAACGTAACATTTTATATATGAAATAATCTATCTAGAAGGTATAAGTTCATTCGCTGAAACTTCAAAAATGGATGAATCATAGAAAATAGAAAGACTAAATATCTATATACTACAATTGATTGTATTGAGGTGGTACTATTTCGTCAATTGGTCGCTATATTCGAAAGAATGAGGTGAACACGCAACTCGTGCTGGCTGACACCGAGTTCTCCACCTATTTTAGTTTCGTCAAGTGTAACAGGTTGGTTATAAGTACCCAACGCGACAATGTGGGAAGTGTTAACTGACCTTTATAGCAACTAATGAAAACGAATTAAAGAACAACGAAACAGTATTATCTGTGGCTTGTACTTTCTCTAACAACTCATTTAACCTATAACAAGTGTTTTTTAAGTTCACAGACGCTGACAAATTATAAAAGGGCTCTCTATCCTCAACCGTCACTGAATGCTCTATGCTCGGTACAAATAAACACAAACAATCAATCATGATACCGTTTTATCAATGAATTTAAAAAAATTAATATAAACATTATGAAAATGTTCTTGAGTAGCTTATTCAATATTATACTGTTAAACTACTGTCCTGTTGAATAGTGTGTAATACTAAGTGCGCGTATAGTGCTCACATTTCCCAACTGGACTCGTTGGCAGCGTGCCAAGAACTTTGGAAGACTGTTATTTAGAGAAAACATACATTTTACAGAAATTTCTTCTGAATACAAACTATATCTAAGAGAAAAACCCTTCACATAAATGTCCATTGTTTTGAAGTGATTTAACTTGTTCAAAAACTGCCTTGAACTTTCATTGGCGCGACTATACTTGGGTAGCCATCGTCTTTTCTTTCGTTTTTGCTCCATTCACTCACTTGAAGCGTCACATTTTACTTTCAATGTGGAACGGCACGTGTTCAATCGCGAATTAACTATTATATTATCATGTTAATGTCACCATTCAAAAGTCCTAGTGACACAATTATACTTTGTTCAAATATAATAACCTAATATTATATTTTTCAGTCTTTTCTGTTCTATTTGCAGAGATGGCAACATTTCCGACGAAAATATTTGGGTTGAACCGGGAATGGCCGGTACGGGGGGAAGATCAGCTCTGAAATTAGGCAGGACCACCAGGTACAGACTATAAACTACAAAATTATGAAACGGTCAGAGAGTGGGAAAGAGAGGGGGAGAGAGCGGAAATGTGAGAGAGGGAGAGAGAGAAGAAGAGAGAGAGAGAGTTTGGGTAGCTTTAGGAATTTGATTTAGTGCTACATGACACTTGATTTGCAAAGTTGTAAATTAGGAAAGAAGAGGGAAGCGAGAGGAACAATGCTTTTTATTGTTCACCTTCAATTGTGTGAATGTTTCACTCACTTTATAAAGTCATGTTTTCTGAACCGGCACTTAGTTTCCGATGCTAATCAATCAAAAAACGAAAAAATCTCCAGTGTGAACTACTTACTGAATGCGTTTCAATGCAATGGAATTCCATGAATCCATGTGAAACGTTGGATGATTATTGTTGTGTGAAAAGTTCTAAAATATTAGCCAGTGTTCGGTTGGCGAGTGCCCAAACTTATATAGATCAAACTAACCACAAATAAGAGTTGTATGTAACTTTAAGCAGAGTCGAACTTCCATAGTTTGTAGTCTGGTTCGCTCCGTGATAGATCGAGTACTGAAATTACCAGACCTAGCTTCAACCGCAGCCATGAAAGTTCTCCGAAATCAGGTAAAAGTACTACTGCTAAAAGAATTTTTTTAGATTTCTCGCATTGAAATAATTGGAAACGTGGCATTCTTCTGTTCTAGAACAACGTAAATTTTTAAATTACGACAGATTTTACTGTCAAATCTACATGTTGTAGAACAAAAAGAATGTTCTATTTTACATTTGATAAATGTTATATGTTGAATAAACGGACTACACGGTTCAGGTTGCAACTGTAGAACGGGTATTCAAAAACACTTGAAAAGGTAGAGGTAGTATAACTTCACGAATTTGTCTGAAATTCCAAGTTTTCTTGTGCGCAATATTTCCAAGAAAACTATTGGTTTCATGGTTGAGATCAAAATTGGAAAAGAAAAGATAACGCGTTCCAGATAGTACATTAGTTTTTTTTTACATTTTGTTATTTAACGTTCGAAGAATGAGTTTTTCCCCCATTTCAAAGAATGAGATTGAAAAAAAATTTCAAATGTTTTCAAAAAGTATTTGCATGATCAAATTAATTTAAAACTTTGAACTTTCCAACAATGCGTCACTGATCACAAAGTGTATTTCGTGAACTTTAAAGAGTTTTTTTTCATTATATTATTCAGGGCATTGCGGGTGGACCGAGTACTGGTGTCGACTTTCTCGCAGCCTTGCATGTGGCCGCAACCAGCAGGTATTGCACTACTTTTATAGAGTTGATGAAACATTCGAGTTGTTTATTGAGTTTGTTTTTTTCAGAAAAGATACCAACCAAACGATAGCGACGATTCTTGGAGACCCTGCCGAATACTACGAAACTTCTTATTACAATAGGACATGGATAAATGAGAACTTCGCGAGCCATGGTGGTTCAAAGGTGAGAAAACAGATTGAAACTATGTGATTGACGTAAAACACGTAAGGCCCGCATAGTTCCTGCCATTACTACTGGCAGCGTGCCACGTTCCGATAGACTATTTCTCCCATAGTTCGAAACTGTCTTCTTCAATTGCTGTGAACAGTATTGATTGAAGTGCGGGATAGTTTCAATGGTTTCAAAAACTCTAACATGATTGAAAATATGATTCAGAGTTAGTCCTAGCCAACCAAATAGTTAGCATATTATGAATGATAAAAAAATTGTTACAAAATTATTTTCTTCTTTTTTTTCAGGTGTATGACTGTTGGGTGAAGGTTATTGAGGTGGCGCTAATCAAACCAATTGACCCATTGCAATCGGGAGCCCGGCTATGTGCTCCATGAAAATGAAATGGTTCTTCAATAAATTTATTCTATCATTTGTCGTGTTAAGGTAATTTTCATGTACTTGATTCAATATAACTGTATTTACAAACTCAATGGGTAAATTTATCTGAAGTTTTCACATTGAGTTTGCGAAAGCTTCGAGTGTTGAGAAATTGCGTTTGATGCTTTTGACAGAAAAAAAACGGATCTTTGCCCAATGCGCTACTGTTTCCGATGCGAAATGTTATTTCAATATGGTCAATACCTTCGAAACCCTTCAAAGTCATACCCACGCGCTGAACTAAATCGCATTCTCTCCAAGCGTGTTTCTATTTCAGCATTGCATGGGTTTCGCAAAGTTTTTTTGATAGAGAAACAATTCTGAGTTACTGTAATATAGAGTGTTTTTCTTATGAAACTACAATAAGTTTTGGTCAAAAATTATCAAATTCGGTCTTCAACTTGAATTAATAAAATTAAAACAGCTCAATGTTGCGCGGTCTGTATATAATGAGTGCACCATTAGCTCCAATGATAACATACATGAAAACAACAACAGAAAGATCGTTTACAATCCTCCGATAGAAAATCTTGATGACAACAATTGTTTTGTTTCGAAAAAATAAACATTAACAAGTGATAATAATTGTCAGTTGATCATTATTTCTCACCGTTATTCCGCTTCCAGATAGATAGTTTTCAATCTTGAACAGTGAACGAAACCACTACAAACTATCACAAAAGTGCTATAATACGTCACTCCACACGCCAATATTCTCTATGTTCTCTGCACATTAGATCGGCCGATTGGTTGCACAAGTTACCAGTTGAACTTATCACAAGTCCAAATTCTGTTTCTTTTAAACACAAATTACGAGCTATAGACGTTCTGCAATTGTTGAAGATTACAGATGTTTCCTAGTCGTTTGACGGTTCAAGTGCCATTCCCGTGCAGTAGGGTTGTTAAAAAATAAACTCGAACTCGAAAAACTCGAAATAAACTCGAAAAACTCGAAATTTCGAAAAGTCGAAAAACTCGAAACTCGAAAAACTCGAAATTTCGAAAACTCGAAAAACTCGAAACTCGAAAAACTCGAATTTTCTGAAACTCGAAAAACTCGAAACTCGAAAAACTCGAATTTTCTGAAACTCGAAAAACTCGAAACTCGAAAAACTCGAATTTTTTGAGATTGAAACTCGAAAAACTCGAAATTTTCAACAAGAAAACTCGAAAAACTCGAAACTCGAAAAACTCGAAATATCGAAAACTCGAAAAACTCGAAAAACTCGAAACTCGAAAAACTCGAATTTTCGGAAACTCGAAAAACTCGAAACTCGAAAAACTCGAATTTTCGAAAACTCGAAAAACTCGAAACTCGAAAAACTCGAAATTTTCAACTCGATTAACAACCCTACTGTGCAGTCCAGCCAGTTCAAGTTACCATGCTGATCACGAGGCCACTACATTCCAAGTCATCGTCGTCACTAGCATTTTTTTTTTCAATTGTAGAGAAATGTTAATGTAGATGTAGATTTAGTTGGTACATAGGTACAAATTCTTATTGGCAGCTCTGCACTGTCCGCGTAGTTTACTATCTTCATCCTCCGTTTGAGAATACCCAGATGAATCAATGAACTAAACTGCCTATATCACTTCCATACAATTGTGTAACTAATCTTTTTCTGTCACAGTTAGTAAATGGCTCAACTACTTTTTGTCCTGAGCTTTCCTCTGTCTCACATAGGTCGTACTCAATAAACTAGGTAACTCGAACAATATTAGTTCAATGCCCCAAACAATCGCTTGACATTTTCTGGTTTACCAAAAATTAGGAACAATATCAAATATTAAACCATAAGTAGGTTAGGAATCACAAAACTAATGGGTATAACTCAATCTTAGTCTAACACGTAGCCCCCTCCCTTCTCTAGATACGGTGTCTGCAGGGGTACGGGTTTGTTCAGGACTGACTGTAGTTGTTCACTCTACCTTCTGTGGCAAAGAAAGATAACAACACGATTCGATTCCTATTCATATATACATCAGAGCATGTAGCTTCGATTGGCGAAACACTGAATTTTGAATTCATCACTCCATACACCAAATCTGTGTAGTTAGCGGACTTTGTAGACGTATTTTCCATAATTCTACACGTGTACTTTCCTGACTATTGTTCGATTTTGCTTCTGTATTTTACTATGTTCTTTTTCTTTGATCAATTGTATCCAATTCATTCTGTGTTTCGTTTTTATTTCTCGTTTAGCGCACCTCGTAGTGCATCAAATAAATAAAAATAAATAAATAAGCATTCCCTCATACATTCTCTATATATTCATGTATATTGCTTTCCTTCCTCTCTGACTCTTTTCGAGCCTTTGTGTGGTACTCACAAATGCATTCTTCTTTCAGAAACACAGTTCAGTTCACCGCGGTAACATCCGTTAAAAATTCAGGCCAAACGACTACCGAAATAGTTAGAGGTTTTTTTCGGAAAGCGCACTTCAGTGCTCTGACGCATGTATTTAGAGTGAGTATAGTTCTAGCCATTCCTACTGAGACTTTGGCGACGTGCAAGTCAGAACGAACATATTTTATTGAAATCACAGGTTTTGTGAGAAGACCACGTACTATAACAAAAGTTATCATCCGCTCAGAAAAACTTTTAGTGCAATGGAAAACTTTAACATGGTGCAAAATGACCTGGAAATTTTGTTGGCACATTGTCGAGGTCTCAGTGGGAATGGCACTATAGAAACACTCATCGGATCAAGCGGAATTCGAATAAAAATATGCATCACACAATCAGACAAATAATTTTCTAGACTGTTTTTTAGCCCAAAAAGGCTCCGAGGATCTAGCGGAATTGGAGGTAAGAAATTTACATCCCATATTGGAGAATGAGAGTGCGTAGGTCATGGAGACGCAGACAGACAGAGGGGATTAATGTCTACTTGATAACCCGCACAGGTGTGATAAAATGAGTTATTGGGTTTATTTAAAACAATCAGGTTTAATTAATTTTCTGGATTATACAAAAAATTACCATAATGTCAGAACGAGAAAACGTAGACTGCTGTAGTGCTGTAGAAAATGTAGACTCATTTAACATTAAAAAAACAATTCCTTCATTAATAATCCAATCTTTGATAGAAACATCCAATCGATGTCAGTTTTTATCCTTTTCAAGTTCATTGTAACTGCTAACGCAACTCAATGTTGCACCCACTGTATTTAGCTCAAACAAATTTACAAAGATGATATTTGCATGTTACTTTGAGTGAACAAAGTTATTTAAGATCACAATTTTCCTACCGTTATTGGTATTGCGCCCGACGGACTCGCGAAACAGTAACAACCGCTGAATGTTTCAGACATTACATTTACATAACGACAAAGTGTTCGAACAATGCCTCATCCGAAGATAAATCGTTACGTATTCGAAATCAGTTTATACTTACTTACTTGCTTGATCTCGGTGTGATTTAATAATATGGTTTAATAATACAAGAAACAAAGAAATTTACCAACAAACGATTTTTGTGAAGAGTTAGAAGAGAATATAATCTCAATAATCAACCAACCAAACTATCTCACGATAACTGTGATATATTCCTAATGCAACAGTGCTTGACATAGAGAATGCATCTTATCAAAAGAGTCGAAAAATCACTCGCACAATATACCGTTAGTCAACTGCACAGTCACGTAAAACAACAGCGCAACTCGGAAACGTGCAATGACAAAGTGAACGATCTCATTGTTATGTTACTAGCGGTTGTAAAAGCGTTTATCAACCTTCGTTGTGGAGCGTAAGTGAGCACGGAAATGACTGACTATACTATATTCCATCCGGCATCTCCGTATCAGCCAATAGGAAGGACAGCTCTGATGTAACAGTGTTATATTATAATAACAACAAATTCTCACAAAGTGTATTCTATTGTAAAACCACAAAACTGAAACGTAAAAAACCCTAGAAACATTGCTGAAGATTTCAGGTAATAGATTATGGTTTGAGGTGATAGTTTTTATTAGTTGTTTCTTTGATTTTTCAAATGATTTATGCTTATTATTTTGTGTTTGGCAAACTATGGATATAACGTCAACTAGGTTTTCACTTACTTTATAATTAGGTCATGAAACATTCAAACACAGGCAACATGTATGTAGACACACAGAACACGTTTCTTACGCGATCCTTCGGTGCAACTAAATGTTTCACCACTTCTTCATAACCTCAACTGCACACATTGTCGTAGTAAGCTGATCATAAATAGTGCTCACATTTCCCAACTGGACTCGTTGGCAGTTACTTAGAGAAAACAAATATTTTACAAAACGTTTTCTCGAATACAAATTGTAATGAAGGGGAAAAACCTTTCACATATAGGGGTAGACCATTTCAAATGAGCGGAGTACACAGCGCGTAAATTTTGAACAGAAAATTATTTTCACGGGAATCGAACCCGTGGCCAGTAGGATTATAGTACCGCCACACTGTCACTGCGCTAAGAGGGCCAACCTCTGCAACGCTCGGGAAGGATAGATCTGTGAACAACTCTAGATATTGAATTAAAGAAAGCATTCCTAGTCAGTAATGATAGAGCTCACAATAAATATATACGGTAGATTTGAAACGTTTCAAGATAGTAGATAAAAAAATAGTAGAGTAGTTGAAACATTTTCCCGGAGATTTTCAACCTTTTGAAAATGCTTTATGAAAAAAAAGCCTCCCTTTCACATATTTCTTTTTTATAATATCTTTGCTATGGCTTCACAATAATAGTTTTAATGATAGAGCTCATATAACAAGAATAAACCAACACTACATTGAAAAAAAGAATGTGAAAGCACAATGCATTGGCAGAATTTTTTCAAAAATTAGTATTGATTGATGCCATCTGCGCGCCCCTGCTATCACTCTGAAGCCTGAACGCTAGTAGATACGCTAGCTCTGAAAAATAATCTAGTAGTTTTCCAAGGTCTTACGGTATTCACGCGGCCATATGGCATATTCCCACGCTTGCGGCATTCGCGTAACCTGTACTAGATACGACACACTGGCGTTTATAGGGGAGCTATATTCATAAAACGACAATCCATCAAATTGCGATATTGCCTAACAACAATAGTTGTACAAAATGGCAATAAACGTATAACTATTTCAGAAGTACTTACTTTAAGTAATTTATTTTTGGTAAAAGCTTGATTTATTAAGTTCCTAACGTTCAATATGAAATTTAAGAATAACCGTGGCCCGCGTCAATACTTCAGCTACCGTAACCCGAAACGCTAGTAGATTCCCTAGTTGATATCAACATGAGGTTTTTTCCTCGCGTATCTACTAGCGTTCAGGCTTCAGAGCACCCGGTCAACTCATAACACCGTCTTTTCACCCGATTATCCGTGGTCCACGACTATACATTAAAAAACACAGGGGGGTTACCAACAAACGATTTTGGTGAAGAGTTAGAAAAAAATGTAATCTAAATAATTAGCCGACCAAAATATCATACGATAACTTTAGTATATTCCTTATGCAACAACAGTGCTTGTTATGGAGACTGCAATTCATCAAAAGGCTAGGAAAATTACTCGCGCAATATACGGTCAGTCAATTGCACAGTCACGTAAAACAACAGCGAAACTCGGAAACGTGCAATGACAACGTGCACGATCTCATTATAATGCTAAATTTACGTGACTATACAATTTACTTCTAGTGTAAGTATCAACTGTTCATATTATATATGAGATCGCCAGGGCGCTTCAGTGATGGGCGACATGTGATGGAATAGGGGTTCCGAAACATGGTGGGCGCCCAAATCAGACACCAGCATACTTTATATTGAACTTCTGGCAGATTTTTGTTCCTTTTGTCCTTTTCCTTGCACTAGTGTAGATGAATATGGAATATCTACAAGCCATGAACGATCGACACGTTGTTTTATATTATTCGAACTTTAAACTGGTTTGATATCATTTTGCGGCATGTTTTTATTTCTTCTAGATTTGTTCATTTAACACAAGTATAGTAGGAAACACCTCCCTCTTATTTTGTTGCAATCATGAGGTGATTTCATCCGATTTCACCAAGTGTCAAGTCAAGTGTATACCACTAGCGCAATTTGATGTTTCGCCACCATACTAATCGCGTACTAGGAAGTCTGAACAGTCCCTCCTCCACAAACGGATTCGATTTCAGAAGTTAGAAAGCTAGATATTGAAACGTATTCAAGTGAACTCTACACTAGCATTAGTGATACTCGTAGTGCATAAAGTATTGAGAAATAAAGAGCGGTTTGAATTTGAAATGTTGGAATAGAATACGCCTAAATACGAGATTCAATTCCGAATGTCTTCAATAGCCAAAGAATGAAACAAGCAACTGCGAAGAAGGACAATATTCTCAGACGCACATTTGTTCTACAGCATCCGAATGTTCAGGTTACAGAAGCTTCAACACGGAGTAACTGTCTGCACCTGCACGGAGCGTGCACGAAGTTACAATTTAGTTAAACGAATTTCAATTAAAAGTTACAATTCCAAATTGAGATTTCTCTGTAACGTGACCCGATTCCGAAAACACATTTCCTGGTATAAATTTGTTAATTTCGCGATATCAAACAACTTTTTCGCGTTTTCCGTTGTTTTCCGAACCACTTTTACGATCGGAAGCGATGTCACCTAAACAGAAAAGTAATGTGAGAAACAACTATTATAAATAGAAAAAGTTGGATTATTTGTTAGTAGTATATGTAGCCAATTCTGGGTCAGCGTCCCCTGTTTATCTGTGAAAACACTGGCAGCTTAAAATACCGGAAAAAATACAGGCTTAAATACTGGTGTAGATTTGGCCTGCATCTCCTTATGAATTTCGAACAGTATAGGCGACATATGGCTGACCCCGGTATTTTAAGTTGCAACGGTTTTTTCAGAGTTGGTCCCTCCTCTCACATGTCCCTCAGAATTATTCTTGCGCTGTTTACGTTGGGATGATTATGCATACACACGACTCAAAGCGCAGCCTGCCGGCAGTTAAGGAGCTCGGCAGCCTGCCGGCAGCCAGCTGGCGGGCTGCCGGCAGGCTGGCGGCGTCGAAACGGCTATTAGGAAGACAGGCACGCTGCCAGCGGAGAAACGGCAGCCATTCAGCAGTTTAGAAGAGGCAGTCCGCCGGCGGTTTGTCGGCAGCTAATCGGCAATAAGGAAAATAGACCGCTTGGCAGACTGACATGCGGTGAAGCGGCGGGTTGTTGTAGCCAAGCAGAACAAGCTAACCTTATCCGAATTTCGGTAACCTATTTTGAGTTTGCCCGATTAGTCAAAATGCAACCGGAAGATTCGAGTGCGAACCAGTTAACCAAAGTAACCACTTGGTTAGTGTTCGATCCGCCCGTTTGGTAACATGTTCGCTAATCGATCTCGGGTCTAGGTATAAGCCAAAAGTTAACCAGTTAATCAAAGTAACCAACTTGGTTATCTCGTTAACGTTAGATCAAATTGCTCATCAGCTTCATTTCACTTAATTGGTGAACGATACCCAGGAGCACAGGTAACCTAACAGGTTGTGGTAAACCTTTTTTTGGTAACCGGTAAGTAACCTAAAACTGAATTTGGGTTACCGAACAAACTAACGGTGATAACCATATTTTGCGTTACAAAAACAGGTAACCGGTTTTTCTTCTTTTCAGGTTACCAACCGATTGCCTGTGAGGTAACCTGAAAAATGGTCATCAAAAACCGGTTACGTTACCAAAAAACCCGGTTAGTTATAGAATTGGCCCCTTTCGCAGTCAATAAAAGGTTTAAAATTATCCAACTAAGAGATTCATGTTTGGATAGTTCAGTGAACTCGAAATTCATGTGTATTATACTGCTAGTCAATTGCATGGTCACGTGAAACATGTCAAACACAACAGAACTCAGCAACGTGCAATGACAAAGTGCACGATGTCTCATTAGAATGCTTACTTTACGTGACCATTCTATTTACTTTTAGTATATAACAATATGGTTATGATAGTGAATGTGGTACGCTTTTAGCCATCTATTTGGTGAAATTACGATAAATGATGGCGAGAATGTGTAATTACGAAGTGATACTGAGAAAGGATGAAGTACTTCTCTGTCATACCAAAGATGATTCACAGATTATTCACATGAACACGCCAATTCGATCAGGAGTTCAATTCTGCGAAAAGTCTTCTCACTTCCGTGATTAAAATCCAACGACCAATGCGATCATCACGTCCGCGGTTTACAACTTGAACGTAATAAACTATACGTCGTAGTCTTCATTTGCCAATATTTTCCTCGTTTTCATTATAAATTTTTGTATTTTTGTTGTCTTTTCAAGTCTAATGAAATATATTTGTTATATTATAGTGTAGTGTGTCTTTTTTTATGTACTTTGAAAAGTGTTTGCACTTGTGGTCGTTTTCTTTGCTTTCTTTTGGCTGCATTTTGCGATTTTCACGTAGTTTGAGAATTAACCTCTTGAAAACCACACATAATTTTGTAGGTTGAGTTATTTTGGAATCAATTTTTTGTGTAGTCAACTTTTTATGTGCAGAGCAGAAATTACTGAAAAATGCCGCCATACGTACGACGATTGAACAACACATCGAACACTTTTTTGGCTTTGATTGTTTTATAAAAACAACACGTCCTTATTACTCTATTTCAGTTAAGTTCAGTCTCTATAGGTGCAATGCTGTGGTGATTGTTGGCAAATTTCAGGGACGTTCACTTGCTACTTGAGTTCAGCAGAAAGGACGGGAAATAGATAAATCGCGGCTATCAGCGACGGCTTCAAGCGTCGATATCCGGAGTTCATTTTAATGAGTTGGGTATCTACTATCAAATCAACTGGTAGAAGCAGGTAGGGAGTGAATTATTCAAAAAGGCTCGGTCACAGTGGCCGAGCTTTGGTTCTTCCATAAAAATGTATGCAAATTTAGTTTGGATGGTCTTATGCCTGGCCTTTTTAGTTTAGGTTCTGATTGTCTGAGGGGGGGGGGGGGGGGGGGGGGGGGAGGATTGAATCAGCAGTACCAATAAATTAGTAGAGAGAAGGATTAAGTAAAATGAAATAAAAATTAATGAATAAGTGTACTAAGATTAATATATTAGTGTTGATTTAGATTTACTATTGATTCATATCATATCGTATATCGCTTTCTGCAAATTTTCTTTAAAATTGTTCATGTTCTTTTCCACCGATGCCCCCCCCCCCCACTGTATACGCATTAATTAGAGCGAACTTGCAGTTAACTCGAGCTGTGGATTCATTTTTTTCTGTTTCTCCTACCGAATGACCTAATCCAAACGTTACTGTTGGGTATTGCACAACTGCATTGGTAAACTTGTCCGACTAGTTAGAAAACATCAGGAGGGCTCCTTTCTGCCCAAAAACGGAGGAATTTATCTATGTTTGATGCAAATTCATATATTGCACGTGTTTTAATGATAACGGACCTCCAGACTGAGAACGTAGACGTTTTAATGAGAACGGACTTCTTTTTGTTGAATAGCTGCGCCTTATCGGTGTATGCGCGTGTCTCTTCCCATTATTTGTTTTGTAGTCATGTTCTGATTTTTGTTTTACAGAAATGGGCGCCCTCAGTTGGTGAATTTCAGCGTCATTTCCTGTTCTTCTGACTCGTAAGCACAGGGAAATAACGTGACGAAGGTTAGTTGGTCTTGTGTAGATCTCACCTCTCACGTTTTCATGATAATTCCATATTCGATAATAATTTGTCAAAAAGAAGAGCCAACACTCGAGTGATCGGTATGAGTGATTGACAGTTGTAAAAATTTCCAAGAATTTTACAACAAAGCGTAGGTGCTATACCCGGTTGGTTGATAGGGGCAGAGAGCCAGAGGGTACTCTTAGTCTTAGTTTTCCCATAGTGTAGCAACCGATAAAATATAAAAATGTTAACAAGTAAACTTTATCACCTAGACTGTTTGGAACAGCGTACTCATAGTTAATAACATTTATCGGCCGTAGACTTCCATACAGAATCTCACAGTATCAGCAGTTTTCATGGGGGGGGGGGAGGAGGTTATTTCTTATTAACTATACGAGATTCATTAAAGTTAAGTGCCTTTTTTCTTACCGTACACTCATAAAGTTGTCCGGATTGCCACAACAAAATGCAACGAGTCGGCTACCTTTACGCCTAATTCAGGGGAAATTTGATATTTTCCTCCGAAAATCAAGACATTTCGCATATTCCAATGACATTACTTCGCATGTTTCCAATTATTATTGTCACATGTCTTATATGGTCGAGGCATGAAACATACAGTCGATTAAGTAACGCGATATCTAGGTATCCCTTGTCTCCTTCATTGCACGCAGAACAAGACTAATTACGTTTGCATTTTCAGGCATGCCAGCCGCCGACTTCATTTCACGGATATCACGGAGACAAGATTCTCAGAAATACTACCCGCAGAAAGTTACGATCAACAGCATATGAGGTATGTTCTATGTAATATTTGCACCTATAATTCTGAGTATATACGTGCGTTTATGTGTCTCTGCAACCTGTTTAGCTTTAGCTACACTCCCAGACAAGTCAAAACTAGAAAATTCGCAGTATTTCTCTTTTTCGAAAAACAGGGTCCTGATTCCTGTCCGACATACAACCACTTTCAACTCACGCTTCTATCTCTTTCAATCAGATTAGGAGACCGGCTGAATATGACCATTTATATCCGGGGTTTCGATTCCGCGACAACCCGTCTCCGCGCGTCGCGTGTGACACAACTCGTCCCCAATGTTTTATCACAAAACAAGCTAAAAACGAAGTTTCAAAGTGAAATTACACTTTGTAAAGTTTTCTGCTTATTATTGAATACAAATGGACTATAAATACATTCGAAAAATTGAGTAAGGCGTCACTTATTTCAGAGAAAACGATAAATTTATGAAAATTGTGATAATTGTAGAATAGTATGATTTATATTGGTCATTTTCAATTCTTTCCTATCTCTGAGGTTGCCTACAGTCTTTAGTATGAATTTTAGTCTGTTCACTTTTTGAATTTGTAGGTTTCAAGCTAATTTGAGCATTTTTGAGCTGGGGACGAGGGGGTTTCAGTTATGCCAATTCTCGTCTAAGCATGTGTCACAGTGAGAGTTGGACAGCTGTCAAAACTCGTGTTCTTTTATTGTATTTCATTTATACATTTATTTCAGGGCGAACGCCAACGACGGCACCTAGAACTCGAACAGGACTTCCTTACTGCGCCCTCATCAGTCTCGCTCGCCGTTGAACAATTATCGAATTCAAAAACTATTGATTTATGTCCGGTAGGCCCACATTCTAGTTTTTAAAGCTGCTAACATATCCACATAGTTTCACGTTTTCTCGTTCTCCATTCAGCTCACAAACACCAGGTCCGACTAAGCAACGAAAAATAGTCCATTTTAGATGAGAACACGTGAAAATTTATGATTTTTCCATCAAAAGTAGACAGATTTTTTTATTTTCGGCGAAAAAGTAGTCCGTTTTTCGAATTTTTCTGACTATTAGGACAACTTTACTGGTGTAAGTCAGCTCACCCGTTTTCTCACTCACGCTTGTTTATTTTTTATTCATTACATCGTTTTGTTCATTGTTCATTCCCGATAGAGACCTTATTTCGTTTGTTTGTTGTCGTTGTTTTGAAATATTGGAATAAAGCCATCATTCATGAAACTGTAGCTTGAATTCAATACATTTCTTCCCAATATGAGCAGGCTGCCGGCAGCCTGCCAACTGACCGCCGCCTACCGGCAACCTGCTGGCTGGCTGCCGGCGGTGAGCGGCAGCCTGCCGGCACGCCGCGGTTTTGCCGCCGGCAGCCTGCCGCTTAACTGCCGGCAGCCTGCGCTTTGAGTCGTGTGTAGGATAGGACTTCTGGCTGATCGGCGTCGTAGATAAAAACTTCCACTAGCGTGTGATAGAAAAGTCAGTCCGGTCATTCATCCAGAAAATGAAAAAGGAACCGCCTAGAATTATTGAGGCGGCTGATATTGAAAATAAAAAATTCAAAAGAGTGGTGGTGAAGATGGGTGGCAAGGTACAAAACATCTAGACTAACGCCCAAAGCACCTTTTGTGACCGTTTCCGCAAACTCTAGTGTTGTAGTGATATTATATAAGAATTACATGTGTTTTTATAAATTATTCAAGTACAAGAAGTACAGATGGTGAAGTAGGACAAAGAGCAAGTACAGACAATGAGAAGGGATATAAAAGCAGACAGAAAATCCGTCCATCTTTCGGAATCGTTCGAACTCAATTATGATGCCAAGTTTATTACACACTATTATTATTGTTATTATTGAGTGTCCATTATAATATGGATAGAGTACATTTTTTTCCTGCGTTTATTATCTATAATGCTGTGTTCTCATCAATCAGCCGCGATTACATTCACAACAACTCATAACAGGGTGTGACAGAGGTCATTGACGGAGATTTTATCGATGAAGTCCGAAAGTACCGACCCCCCTCCATTTAGAAAGGCCGAGGTCAGCATACATCTGTCCTTTGAAAATGTCTGCAACCTTCCCTCAAGTCTATCTCGACCACTTCATCAGCTTCTCCGAGACCATAACCAGAGGCTACGACCGCGGATCCACCAGAAACTATCAGGTGGTTGATCTGTATCGGAACGTTTTTGAGGAATTATCTCTCGGCGAAGGGCAGCGCCTGTTCAGCACTATTTATAAAATGTTTGAACTTTTCCAGTGTGGCGTCTTGTGGGACACCATGACCAATCCTTTATCACCGATTGTTTCGCATCCCACGTCTAGTGTATCATATCATTTGTCTTGTCATTCCATTTTCCGAACTTACCCCAACTGCTGTTGATTGCTAGTTTTCTGAGACATCTGACCGCGGATTCACCAGGAACTACCAGGTGGTCGATCTACATCTGAAAAATTCTAACGAAATGGCAAAGGGCAGCGCCTGTCCAGCACCATTTATGCAGTTATCGTAGAGTTCGTTACTGAAGAACCGATCGACTGTAAAAACTTGTGTATCACCGTTAAATCACCAAGGCTTCAGATCCCCAGGGCTTACAAACAGAATATATCGTTAAGTTTTCCCTTGTTCTGAGCTGAGCTGTTCATGGTAGTACATCGTCTAAGTTTGGATCGTTACCCTTTCTGCGATTTGATCAATTCCATATCTGGAGAACGGCTTAATATAACACACACCTTTCATATTAGCGGAACCGTTTACTATGCGGAGTTTTCAATCGGAGCCGGAACTACAGAATCACAGAAAGCCCGTATCTAGCTGACAAACTGTGCCCAAGCCGAGCTACTAATACCCGATAAATACATCGGAAGCATGAAGAGTAATTCCATGATACTTTCATAGCAACCGAGAAGTTGTTTAAATACTTTCTAACAACCACAAGGTTGTTCATCCAGAAAACAGTAACAAAAGACGGAAGATATGGGAGTCCGGTTCCGCAACCGTAGTTCTTCAAACGAGTACAGACCTACCATCCAATATAGGCAAGCACTTTAGGGATCCCAAAAACATAATTTCGAACTGCATATATAATCAAAGAATGATGCACTACTTATTTAACCTTTGTTTACTGACATGCATTTTTGAGTTATCGTGCTTTCACATATGCTCACAACACTCTACTTCAACCAGCTGAACAAGTAGGTCTCAACTCTCCTCTCTTTCGCGAAAAGATACCAAATCCAACCGGTATCAAGGATGGGAACTTGGATCGATTCTCGTGGTTGGTCAACCAAAGAAGGATGGGTTTGGGTGGGAAAGCATGTGAAACCCCCGATTACCCAATGGCATTACCAATACCACTGCGTATAATGACCGCTTAGCATCAAACTCACTACCGCGCAATTAGGTAGATATATCATAACCCAATCCAATAATTATCGTCTTTAGGGGGCGGACCTCACCTGAGATAGAATAGTCTCACATACAGAATTCATTCAGACCTGTCTTCTTTCATACATTAACTCCTCCTATTTTGCAACACATAAATATTCATTGGCAACACTCAAATCCACATTCAGTCGTCAACACGACCACCACTCTTCCTTCTCATGTATAGTTAAAGTAAATAACTCCCCTCCTCCCCTCCCAACAAAACTTTAATCAGTCATAACTCTCTCACATCTCTCACAAATATATATATTTCAGCTCCTGTATATATCATATATCATATATATCATACATATATATATTTATCATACATCGTCCCATCTGGGACATCCAGCCCCAACCCAAGAGAAGGACAAGAGGCAGGGTCACCTAGACGCATTATATGAACCCTGGCCGAACGATGGCAGGGTGGCTGTGTAAGTACTGTGAACTCAATGTCCACACTACTTTCTGCTCTGGGTTCAGCCGTCGCGCGCCGTGATGCCTCACTTCCGAAAGCCCAGGTATTCATTAACTTTATTTGAAAGTCTAGGTTTCTCGACCATTAGCGTGTGCTGTGAGATTCCTAAGAATGAAAGTGGTTTTTCATTGGATAATGTATAATTCCTCTCAACGTTGTAGTTCAAAATATGAAACTCCCAAAATATGAAACTTCTACCCCCTCATGATATCAAACCTGAATACAACTTTGTTGTATCAACACGGTGAGTATCAGGTAGTTAGTCATACACGTTTAACGTCGTTTACAGTAATAATAACTGCCTGGTTTTCAGATGGCGGACATCTCTTTGGAGACCCTGCTGAAACTGAGTGGCAGTTGGGCACCCGTCGTGGAGGCGGTAGCGATTGGAGAGATGAATGGGTGAGTCCATATGTCCCTCCTTTCCAACCAATTCTCAAAACAATCTCAGAACTTCAATTCCAATTCTTTTCCGATAGTTCAAATTCCAATCCAATTCAATTCCAAAAAAACAGTTCCAAATATTATTGCTGATATTCAAAAATAAACCAATTCAATTCAATTCTTCGGATTTGGTTTTCAATGCTTTTCAGTTCAAATACCAATTCAATTCAATTCCTTAACCACCCTAGTTCCAGGAGTATAACTCTCAATTTCAGAAAGCTTGAGAAGCACGCAGAGCGAATCGTTGGGGCCGTCAACGACCTCTCCGGCTACCACCTAGAGCTGCCGCTCAAGATCGTCGGGTAGGTTCAGTTATTGATTGAGATGAAAGTAGGAAAAAACAAGTAATTATGGTTATTAAAAAAACATAAACTATTGGCACCCTAGTTTGCAGCCTAACTATTACTTTTCCGTCTAATTTCAGTTGCACCCATTTGTGTGTGTGTGTACACCTCTAGGTGTATACGAGTTTTTTTTTATACAATTGAACCCCGTGTTTTTCAGATGCAGTGCCATGGAGCACACATTCGATGATTACTACAAACGATGCCGCACAAACTACGTGGACTAGGTGAACAAACGGTTAGTAGTGTGTCACGCATATATTCTCGTGAGATGGTTCTTTCATTAGAAAAACAAAATGTAAATGTAATTGTGTTAATAGAGTATAAGTTAATGGACTAGAATGTTTAATAACGGTTAAGATAACAGTCATAAGCTTTGTGGAGTGTATTTTGTAAACTGATATTTTAGATACAATTTCTACCACTGTGGCCCAACGCACACATGGTCTGCGACCACCGAAATACGTTGATGGCGATGGAGGTGGTTCAGCTCCAGTTCCAAACAGCAGTGACCTGGACCGACTCGCAATCAGGTTACGGGATTCTGCGCCGAGAGGAAAATCTCGCTGCCGGACTGGTTAGCCGTAAGGCCACAGAATACATCAACGCACGCGGTGTTATGGGCAGCACCAACGCTGCTTGTCGAACAGACTAAACTCTGAAAATTAATATTTGTTGTGATTATATTTTTTGTTCCCCTGTTTACTATTGAAAACTAATCAAAGAAACCGTCTCCCCTATATTCTGAGTTCAAAATAAAGCGAAACGGATTCTTTGAATGGGAATTATACACGGCTACCATTTAAAAGCAGTAAACAACTTCTGAAAAAAGTCTGTAATTTTTTTTCGATCTCATCCATGAGTTTATTCGTTAATTCATGCAGATCAATACGAGTTTCGATGATATAAATCTATACGCACTATTGTTGCAACAACGAGATTTTATCGTAGCCGGGAGCCACCATGGTGAAACGACAAAACTAGCTATTCGGCCAGGTATGAAAGGGTGAGCTGGGGTAGAAAAATTTCATCAGCACACCATTTTTTCAATGCTTCTGTTATTTGAACGAACCACTATGTAGCCTGCCTCAAATTGTAAATAATTCCATAGTCTAGCCGTGTGTTCTCTATTTCTTCATTACTGTGTCTCCTCCTCGTTACAGTTGTGAAAAAACAATTGTCTTCAGAATGCAACGACAAGAACAGCCTTTGACGATCAAGGAGCCCTCGGGATCGTCACCACGGGGTATTCCCCGCAACGTCGTTCGCTCGAGCTTTACTTGGCGGAAACTCTAAAATGGCGTGTGAACGACATAGACGAGGTCACTGGATTTGGCATGGCCATTTTCGGCGACAGTGTCACTGTGTGGTTACACCGTGGTGCGTCGGCTCGCTCAGATTGCTGTCTCCGTGTCTCCTCCTGCAGCTCGGGCAGGCGATTCCGAAAACCTAGGGTACGACGACCCTCAAGAACAGCCTTCGACGATGGAGGAGCGGCTAGTGATGACCGCCGATGCCCTCGAGATCGTCACCACGGGGTATCCCCCGCAACGTCGTTCGTTCGAGCTTTACCTGACGGAAACTCCAAAATGGCGTGTGAGCGACATAGACGAGGTCACTGGATTAGGCATGGCCATTTTCGGCGACAGTGTCACTGTGTGGTTACACCGTGGTGCGTCGGCCCGCTTAGATTGCTGTTTCCGTGCTTCCTCCTGCAGCTCAGGCAGGCGATTTCAAAAACCTAGGATACGACGACCCTCAAGAACAGCCTTCGACGATGGAGGAGCGGCTAGTGATGACCGCCGATGCCCTCGAAATCGTCACCACGGGGTATCCCCCGCAACGTCGTTCGCTCGAGCTTTACTTGACGGAAACTCTAAAATGGCGTGTGAGCGACATAGACGAGGTCACTGGATTTGGCATGGCCATTTTCGGCGACAGTGTCACTGTGGGGTTACACCGTGGTGCGTCGGCCCGCTCAGATTGCTGTCTCCGTGCTTCCTCCTGCAGCTCAGGCAGGCGATTCCGAAAACCTAGGATACGACGACCCTCAAGAACAGCCTTCAACGATGGAGGAGCGGCTAGTGATGACCGCCGATGCCCTCGAGATCGTCACCACGGGGTATCCCCCGCAACGTCGTTCGCTCGAGCTTTACTTGACGGAAACTCTAAAATGGCGTGTGAACGACATAGACGAGGTCACTGGATTTGGCATGGCCATTTTCAATTTCGTTCAAATTCCGAACATAGCGACATAGACGAGGTCACTGGATTTGGCATGGCCATTTTCAATTTTGTTCAAATTCCGAACATAGCTTGTAAATATGCCATGAAATACCAACAAATCATAAAAAGTTTCGATTTGCACGTTTGGGCCTTTTTGAGGGTAAACTAAAAAAATGAAAGCGTGCATTAGCCGGACCAAAGACAAATCTCGCACAGCGCTTCGCGCTGCGCGCGATTTGGAAACTTCCAAGCAGTTTTCCTTACTTACTTTTAATCGCGAAGGTTGAGCAATTTGGCACCTCATTCTCGTTGTAAGTAACAGTAAAAGTACCGAAGGATTTCAGATGAACTGAAAATTCAGCTTCACAACAGCGTTCGGAAAGTTTGAAAGGTGACTTTTGCAGTATCAGTAGGAATAATCTGAACAGGAATATTTTCCTCCAGGAATAATCTCCAATATGGTCTGTAAGTTGCTTAGTGCAAGTGTGTGTTTCACTTGTATTCATAGACTGGTCGGCTCACGCACATAGCTTGATACGTGGTTGCTAGTAGTACTTTTCGCGGCGCGGTCCCGTCTTATAAAATGACTTTGATAACAAAATAGAAAGGGAAAAGGTATAGAGTATTTTAAACAAGTATCCCACTTTTGTGCGGGATACTACAAAGCAATATGCGGTGGTTCAGTGGTAAGTGACAATGACGAAGGACTGCGCGCGAGCAGATTGACCTTAGATATGTTAGACACCCGAGGTGTTCATATCATAAGGTGGGCCGAGGATTCCGAGAATGATACCAAGTTTGCGAGAAATATAGAACAGAACAATTGTTTAACAGCATGGGTTCATTGTATTCTAACTAAACAACAAGTACAAGAATTACCATGATACATAAACAAGGTTAACAATTAACTATACTGACTAGAATGGAGTTGTGTGTTTTAATCGTAATTAGGTAGAATCAACTTATTTAATTTGATAGAAACAATCAACTGGAAAACTAGTAAAAAACCGCCTTTTCTGCAAAAAGGAACGATTCAACCGGTAATCCCAAAAACTTAAAAGTAAAGTGGTTCAATTGCTGGTGACATCAATTCTTGGCACGCGCACCGCATGCGCGCTAACTTAATTGCGCCAAGTAAACTTGCTTACGCAATTTACGATACTCAAGTTTCAATTATCAATTGTCAGTCGCTCGCGACACTCCCTACACACAACTTATTCTAATCAGCACGTTAAACAACAACAATATATAATACAACATTGACAACAATGAACATACTATTTGTGCGAGTTGGCCTCGGTTAGTTGTCCCAGTTTCTCGTAATGGGCAGCCGATGTGCACAAGGCACTATTGTGGTCCATTTCGACCCCGCAGTGGTGACATTTGGTGATGCTCCCTTCTCTCGGCCGACAGATGCCCGAATGATTCTTGAGACAGACGACACATCTTCCGTTGGACTTGACGAAATCAATTCGCCATTTGACCGAAAGATGCCGAAAGCATTGATCGCTCCAATGCTCCGTATCGGAGCAAAAGGTACATTCAATTGGAACAGCTAGAGCTTGAGCCATCGCGGCTTCTCCGGAACTTCGACGAATCGGGGACTTCTCAAATCGACGAGATCTGCGGTCCACCGGACGAGAAGATTCACCGTGCTGTAATGAACAACGATTAAAACTCAACTTCACTTTTTTCTCAAATCTATTCAAGTCGTCATTCATAGAACTGCGCATTCTTTTCAGAGGAGATATCTTAATTGGCGAGTTCTTTGATACCGCAAGGCTCTCCCCTCCCCGACCAAAAAGCACTGTATCACTTTCCTTGAGTGATGACATATCAAATGACTGGACCATCTTATTGAACAACGAGTCCTCAAATTTACTCACATCACGCTGAACCATGTTGAATATGTCTCGCAGTTTGGCCCCTGTCTCCCTCTCAGAACGATCCATCTTGTCTTCAATCCGGTCGAAACGACGTTTCACCATCTCGCGTACATCCTGTAGCTGTTGCTTCACGCACAACTCCGAATCCTCGAGTCTCATGATGACCGCTCGAGTTGAAAACTTCTGCAACTGGTTATAGGTTAAATTGTGTAATGTATAAATTAATAAATTTGGTTAAATAGTTAACTTTACGACAGCCTACTTTGAAATACATGATCAATTCACTTCTGCTAACCGATATTCAACGAATAATTATCTGATTCAATTCGTCCTAATCCAATTCGAAGATTCCGTTATTCACGAATGGGTCATTATTTGATCCTCCACGGTGATTAATAAATATCACTGAGATATTAACTACTCCTTTCTGGACTATCGTTATCATTTGCACAGAACTCAATGAGTTATTACCGAAAAACTAATGACTTATTAATTACTCACTTCTTGAGAATCGTTATCCTCTCCAAAGAGAAGCTGTTGTTCTTCCTCGGGTGTCGGCATGATTGCTTCGATTGGCACTGGATTCGCAGTAGATCTTTCAGTTGAGTTCAGTTCGATGCTGGACATCTAGAAATATAAATTGGTCAATTCAATTATCAATTAATATCGACCATGAATAATGATATGTTCTGATATATGGGCATAATAAGTGAGAAAATATACATATATATAAGGAAATGTTAAAATTATAAAATTCTCAATTTCTCAATTTAAGCTAGGAATATCGGATTTAATTCTCAATTGTTAACTTGGTGGTGATCATTCGTCACCCTGATCATTCTCCGAATCGCTAATATCTTCCGTATATCGCACGTTCAATTTTGCTTTCCTTGGGATTGTCTTCCTTAAAGTATCCTGTAGAATTTCCTTTTCAATTTCCTTGTTTGGCTGAATGTGATCATTTTCGCTGTCGTGTTGAATTTCTAATGGGATCAAATGTTTAATAGCTCGTGTCGTCACATTCCGATTTCCAGTCCGGATTGATGCCGATCTGTTGACTCCGTCGTCCCCTGTATGCAGCTCCGTTATGACAGCCATTTTCCACTTGTCTCGTTTCTGGTTGTCGTCTGCAACTAGGACTAACTCTCCGATTGTTGGCGTTACTGCGCAATGTGCCTTCGATTTCAAATTAACTTGTTTATTTCTTAGGTCATTCAAATATTCTTCATGCCAACGTTCCCAGAACATGCTAGTCCTCAGGTTAGCTTGTCTGTACCACTCATTTGCCTGTGTTCTCGTGTTCAAGACGTCATTTAAATATTCCGGTTCATCGTCATTTTCGATTCTCATTCCTTTAATTACTGACTCGTTCGAGCATCCCAGAAAGTCCGCGGGACAGAGTGGTTGAGTTTCATCACCTTCTAACGACGTGATGGGTCTGGTGTTCAATACGGACTCAATTTCGCACAGAAGGGTTTCCAATTCCCTTTGCGAGATCAATTTATGTTTGATAGTTTTTCTCAGACTCTGTTTAACTGATGCTACAAGACGTTCATATATGATTTATATCAAATTTGTTGCCAATTTCTTTTTTCAGAATTTCCTTGCATTCTCTTTGATGTTCTCTGATTATCATTGTTTCCGCCGCTCTCAACTCATCTATTATTCCGGTTCCCATAATATTCAATTCAGGTATATGTTCAGTCAATTTCCTCTGCGTTTCTCCCGATAGCTTGTCATAAACTTTTTTCTTAAGAAATAGGAGTACCCATCTTGTTACTTTGGACAGTTGGTCACAATCGTTTGTTCTTCTGAATGGAATGGATGATGTTGTGTTAATTTCAACTTTCGTCATGTTGCTAGTTAATTTTTCCGGAGGTTGTTGGTTACTTTTTACTTCCTCAGTCACCCATTTCTCGGCTTTTTCGTCATATTTCATAGTAAACACATACTCTTGCTCTGGCCAAGATTCACTATGTTCAATTATCCAACTAGGACCGTTCCACCAGATATGGTCCTTCAATTCTTCCTGGGTCAAACCTCGAGTAATGCAGTCAGATGGGTTCTCAGATGTCCGAATGTAACGACATGTAGATACGATGCCCTTCTCCTCAAATTCCTTCCTGATATCATTAATTTCCTTAACTCGGTTGTGTACAAATGTTTTCAGATTTTTCCTCGTGTTGATCCATCCCAAAGCAGGGAGCGAGTCCGTAAACATGTGCACCTGTTCAATTTTCAAATCTAACTGGTCTAGAAGAAACCGGGTCAATCGAGCTCCTACTAAACACGCCATCAATTCAAGTTTCGGTACCGACGTCGTAGTTTTTGGGACCACTCGAGCTTTGGACATTATCAAATGACAAGATGGTAATGTTCCATCCGTGTAATGAGTCAATAAATAAGCACATGCACCGTACGCTAGTTTGGAAGCATCAGAGAACACTATTAACGAATAGGACGCTCCATCAGGTTGAGTGGTACAACATCTAGGAAGGGACGTAGCTGTGTTACTTATTTCCTTGACTAAATTGTTCCATTTATTTGCTGTGCTCACATCAAGTTCATCATCCCATCCCGTTCCTTGTTTCCACAGTTCACTTAGAAATATTTTCAGGCGAATAGTTATTGGAGAAAGGAAACCAACTGGGTCAAATGTGCCTTGAGCGATGCTCAATAATAATCGTTTCGTTAACTTGTTGTCATCCTTCAACTTCAACTTCATGTCAATTGTATCCTTTTCTGTATTCCATGCTAATCCCAGTATTTTACTTTCAATTGTATTTTTGGTCCTGTCTATCTCAGGTATCTTGTCAATGCTGGCTAAAGAGTTCGATGCGAATTCTCTCAAATTCATTTTCATCTCATTGAACGCTTCCTTGGTGGCTGTGTATACTTCTAGAACTTCTTCTTCTTTTTCAACTCCTATTGCCAGATTATCCACGTATAAATTCCTAGATATCCTATTCCCGTTTACCTTTTTCATTAATTCGAGATTGTAGATTATTGTCATAGCTAGGAGGTATGGTGAAGAGCATACTCCGAAAGGAACCCTTGTATATCTAAATTCAATCAAATTATCACTTGTGGCTCCTTTGGTAATATCTTTCAGCCAAATGATACGAGTCGCATCTCGATCCTTCTCGTTCAATCTCACTTTATGAAAGGCTTTTTCTAAATCAGATAAAACGAGGAACCTATGACATCTAGCTCGCAGAATAATACCTGTAATGTCAGGTAGAATCGTAGGTCCTTGGTGCAGAACATCATTCAGGGATACTTCATTTTTCATGTGTGCTGAAGCATCAAGTACTATTCTTAACTTAGTGGTTGTACTGTCAGGTTTTACCACGACCTGATGCGGTATGTAATACACTACCTCTCCTGTAGGAATGTTAGGACATGTTTCAATTATACCCGCTTCAAGTTGTTCTTTGAATATTGCGTCGTATTTTTCCAGTAGATCGGGCTTACCTTGCAGTTGAGTATGCATGCTCTGTAACCTTTTAAAGGCTAATCCAAAGTTATTTGCAACTGGTGGATGATTCTTCTTGTATGGAAATCTTACGTACGAATAACCTTCTTTAATTTCAACTGTGTTCTTGAATTCTGCTTTAACTTTTTCATTTGTGATTTCATCTGCATGTGGACTGGGATCATCTTCTATTCCCAGGTTTTCCAGTTTCCAGTAGTCGTTGTAGTCAGTCTCGGTTGTTACAACATGGTTCACATAAGTCAAATTATCCCTCGTGTTCATTTCTGTCGTCGTGTTTGAGACGCCGGACACTACGGGGCCAAACAATGTAGATGTGACATTCAATCCGGAAGGTAACACGCAAGATGAAGAATTACTACCTAATATCTTCCAATAGTGGTCAATTCCTATGAGAATGTCTGGACAAACGGTATTTGTCATATTACTCAATTGTTCACCGAAGCGTAGTGATATGACATCTCTATCTAACTGAGTGATCGCAGGAACTTCAATTGAATTTGTCAATACTGACTTGGTGTTGCAGTCATATCCCTGCCATTCGCCATCTGCTGTCAACAACTCAATTATCACTCTGCTGGAAGAAACAGTCTCTCTATGTCCTCCGATTCCCACTACAGTTAATAACCTGTTATCTGTCGTTCCAAATTTCAATTGTTCAGCTAGCCCCTCTTTGATAAATGATTCCTGGGATCCTGAGTCAAGTAGGATGGAGACTTGTCTAATCTCACCCGAAGTTGGATTTCTCACGTGAGTGGCTACTGTCATCAATCTTGTCTTACTTTCAACTATCTGTTCAAGTGGAGGACTACTTAAGGATGAATTGGTTTGAATTAACTTGGGTGAATGGTCGGCAGGCATTGTTGGTTTATCTATTAATTTGGTTGTTTCGGCCAGCCGAAAAGGAGACGGAGAGAATTGGTGGCTTCCGTTGGTACGCATACTGTTGTCCGGTCTAGGCGCTCTGTTACGTGACTCAAATCTCTGACTGTTCTGGCTCGTGTTGTTGAATCCATTGTACTGCTGTCCATGCGGCACGAATGTTGATTGAAATGGTGTACTTTGGTGATTCCCTTGAGGTTCAAATCTACCTTGGTTACCTCGCTGCTCAAATCTACCTTGGTTACCTCGCTGATCAAATCTACCTTGGTTACCTCGCTGATCAAATCTACCTTGGTTACCTCGCTGATCAAATCTACCTTGGTTACCTCGCTGATCAAATCTACCCTGGTTACCTCGCTGATCAAATCTTCCATGGTTACCTGGAGAATTGTAGTCTCTGGTTACGATATTCCCTTGTCCCGAGTAACAAAGAGCGACATTGTGAGGTTGTTTGCACAGTTCACAATTCTTCTTCCGACAATCCTCTGCGTAATGTCCTTCCTCGAGACATTTGAAACATCGACGACTGACAAGAACCATGTAACGTTTTTCCTGGACCGACAATGCCTTTCGACAATGTTTCTCCATGTGTTGGTAATTGCAGAACAGACATTTGTGAGTACATCTCACATCTTTGTTTTCAATTGCAGTTCTCATTTGATTATGTTCCTTATGTGTGTTCACTGCTAGTGTGGAGACGATCTTAGGTTGATTTTGCGTGTAATTAGCCAACGATTCTTCTTCCGTTATAACTGAATCAATTTTATCCAATAGTATCGCTGTGGTCCATACATCACTATCCTGGTACTCCCTACGACCTACAAGCCTCATGATATTTTCTGGAAACTTTTCTTTTATCATTTCTTGAGTGGATGTCGAATATTCGCAATCTTCAGATCTTTTCATTTGATAGTAAATTGTACGAATTTGTATATGCGTACTTCTCATTGATTCAATTGTTTGAGAGGCTCGTGGCAAGTTTTTCAATTTGCGATATAGAAGTTTTTTCAACTCATCAGGTTTGTCATATCTTTCCCCCAGTAGTCTGCAGGCTAAACTATAGTTGTATGCTGTCGGTAATATCGCATCAATGATCTCGGCTGCCTCGCCTTTCACTAACGACTTCAAATGTAACATACGATCAAGATCATTCAAATCCTCGTTCTCATGGATGGCTGCTGTGAATAAACCCCAAAACCCTGCAAATTTACTCGTCTCTCCATGGAAAGGCTCCAAGGTAATTTTTGGTACCTGGACGTTAATTGACTTAATTCTTGGTGAAGTTGCTCTCCTGATACGTGAATGCCTCATGTGGAATCTGTCGTTGCTTCTTGAAGAATTATATTCCCGACTACCATGTTGTGCTCGATCCCATACCTTCCCTTGTACCCTACCTTCTTCAGAAGAGGGTCTATCAAGTCTACGTGAAGTGCTGGAATCGAATCGGCAAGATGCATGTGACTCAAATCTACGAGGCGGAGATGTCTCAAATCTTCGTGAAGGACTGGAGTAGAATCTTCGCGATGCATGAGAATCAAATCTACGAGGCGGAGATGTCTCAACTCTTCGTGAAGGACTGGAGTAGAATCTGCGAGATGCATGCGAATCAAATCTACGAGGCGGAGATGTCTCAAATCTTCGTGAAGGACTGGAATAGAATCTGCGAGATGCGTGGGAATCAAATCTACGAGGCGGAGAGAAGTCACTGTGTGATCTGAATTCTCGCGCTTCCACTGGATGGACAGAGTGCATTTTCATCCCTCTGGCTTTCCTTTCTTGGAATGTCATGTACCTTTGTCTGTCCTGTACTTCGTCCTCACTCGAGACTGCGCTGTTTTCATGATCGCAACTATGTTGTGCATTGGCGTCAAATTTTAATTGTGAACTCTCGTTATCCGAACGAGACTTCGAATCGAACATACTAACGTCGTCAATCCTCCTTGAGTGATGAGTAGTAGGTACGTCACGAGAACTTGCCGTTACCATCTCACTGGGAAGGGAGAAACGCCTCTGTCGTGGTGGATGCTGTGCATCAGTCACCTGAGTACCATCCTTGTCAACTAACTCCCCTTTCTCGTGTTCGAGCGATCGTAGAATCCCTATACACTTGTTAAATGTTTCTCGCACCCCTACCTTTTCACAATGTTGTGTGAAGTTATCAGTTGCTATATCCCTCGGGCTAGTTCCTTGTTCCTCATTAATTGTGTCATCAAATTCATCTAGATGGTTGTATGCATTGCTGTAACGGTTTTCTAGGTCCACTTGCTGTTCTCCCATCAGACTCAAATGTTTTTCAATTTTATTTATCATTTTGTCCTTCTCAATTTCATTTACCTTATCTGTGTCTTGACTTCTTACCATATCAAGTAGCTGCTGTGCTTCCTCAATTAATACGTTCAACTTATTGACGGCTCGAGACACCGACGATTTGAAAGCCCCGAAGCTTTCCATGATTGTAACCAAACGATCGATTAAATTTATGAATGTATGCGATGATGACGATGAATACTGACGATGTCGACTGTTCCGTTGAACAGGATAGGTAATGAATGAAAAACTATTTTAGGATTTGCTTCAACTTTGAATCAATTAAAGGACTACTTCTGATTACTGTAGCTCAATTGGGTCCCGCACCGACTGTGACCGCGACGCGACCGCTCGCGCGCTGCGCGGTCTCCGATCGCGACGCGACCGCTCGCGTCCCGAATTTCCGTTCGAATTCCATCCAATAGAAATCGTTGTGAAGGGGTCAAATAATTCTACTTCAAGTTAAACGAGGGCAATCAATGGAGCAATAGAAAGTCATAAGTATATTATCGATATAACCTAAACTTCAATTGTCAGATTCTCTTTTTGTAATATTCGTTTGCATCACGAAAATAGTATCAACTAAAAATACAACGTTAATGAACTCTCGGTATATGACTGCTATATTCATGAATCACATTCCCCAATAACTCTTACATTGAGCAAACAATCAATGAACACATAATATCTGTCGTAGTAAAATATCGCGGATGCACTCGTCAGTAACATTCCATTCAAATTAGTGGATAGACTAGAATCCGAAGTACGCCCCGTACAGCTTCCTATCGAATTCGTGACGGAAATATCCCACTCGTCTAAGCTGGCGTCAAGGGCAGATTGACAATATAATTATCTTCCGTGTCGTTGTTCTATATTTCTCGCAAACTTGGTATCATTCTCGGAATCCTCGGCCCACCTTATGATATGAACACCTCGGGTGTCTAACATATCTAAGGTCAATCTGCTCGCGCGCAGTCCTTCGTCATTGTCACTTACCACTGAACCACCGCATATTGCTTTGTAGTATCCCGCACAAAAGTGGGATACTTGTTTAAAATACTCTATACCTTTTCCCTTTCTATTTTGTTATCAAAGTCATTTTATAAGACGGGACCGCGCCGCGAAATGGTGCATCGGCAAATTAATTTAATTCCATTTAATACGTTGTATAATTCTGTTTACTATAACCCAAGTGAGTTGAGTTGATTCCTGGAATGATACAATCACATTTGAACAGAGTTGCCTTGAACGTGATGTATAGAAATTGATCAATTGAACGCAGACATTGGTAGATTCGAATTTAAACATAGGAAATTTATGCTTTTCTTGCAATCTCTCTGTTGCCAATTGATGCCATTGGTAATTGTTTTTTTTTAAGTCAGTCGTCATATCAACAAGATGTCAGGCTCGAATTCCAAGAGTGCCAGCAAAGATTCGAAGCCATCTAGCTCCGGAGCAATCGAAGGATCTAGAAGTCGAGTTCACAAGGATTCGAGGAGAGATAAACAGGCAAGCTGATCTGGGTTACAGGAATGATGAAATTGATAGCAAATATTGGATTATAGGATATTGAAATTGATGTAATTAATCAAATGGTGTTCTAGAATACTTGACTTCTGTTTATAAAGTCAATTTATTTATATCTCTTGTGGAAACAAATTAATTGAAAATTAATCAGCGGAATAGGCAGTCTTATTTGAGTCAGGCATTACAGTCGTTCTTATTTTAGCACGATCCGTCGATATCAATCTTGGATTCCATCTCCAATTTCAACTGGGAGACACCGCTCTTCGACCTCGAGCGAACTACAGATCCGCTCTGCCTTGACTTCGAGCGGATCAATGCCACTCGAAAGGCATATCAGGTGAGAATTGAGTATGCTGTAAATAAGAATTTAATTAATAGCTATAATATAAATTGATTACAAGCTATAATTGAAAGCGATTTAGATAATTAAAAAGGAGAGTATGACGTCATCAGTTTATTTAATCCAAAGGAAAAGCTACTTAATTGTTCAACATAGAAAGGTGATCAATTTATCGATAGGCAATTATTAATGTGTTCTGCCGGGTCGATGTCATTATGTATACGAAATTGACAGTACGGGGTAACCCATGCCCAAATTTCCATTAATACGGGGTAACCTATGCCCAAATTTTTATTTGATAGCAAAACCACTTTTTATGCTTCGATCGTTTGGACACCAATTAAACTAGTTATTGTAGTACAATCTATTGTTAGGCATGACCTTCCTAACTACTCGAACGTGAAATAATTAGGGCGAGGTGACTAGGGAATTAATGAAGTCGGTAGTGGATATTTTGAAATGTTTTAATTGAATAGGTGAGGAATAGCACTCTATATTTAACCGGATCTATGATATTTAACCAGTTGTCTACCGCTTCAGGAGAAGGGAAGGTCAGATGAGGTGAAGAAAAGAAGACTCGATCGCGAAGAGTGCGAAGAAGAATTTCCTAGGAGGAAGACTAGACCGAGCACTGGAGAACAGATGAATTCTGCCGCTTCATTGGAGGAGAAGGACGACGTCCTGGTCACATTCTGCCAAGGACCAAAGGTTGGATATACTATTTCTTTTGGCAAATAGTAGAGCTCATTTTGCGTGTTAGTATTTGCCGGCCTTTTGTGTGATGCATATAGTGTTTATAACACCAATGGCTGCTGCTTACTGCAAGGTGGCAGATTGTGTAGTGGCAGCGGTTGGTTTGTATTCATTGTTGTAGCCACATAACCGGCTGGCAAACTATTATAGCGTAAAGTGAGGAGTACTATATACTATGTTGATGTACTTGAGTGCGTGCTTCGTTCTTCAACATTTGAGCTGTGAGGATTATTTAAGCAAGTCTAAGTTGACACGACTGGTGATGGGGTCATCGATGCTCGAAGTTCGTGGTAGTTGATCCCGTAACCAAGCTGTCAGTAGTTGCTGAGTTGACATTTGAATTGACATTTGAATTAATTGACATCAGTGGTAACTGGTGCAGTCTAGATGTACTTATCAATAGGATTTAAATTGAAGACGAGTTGACCACACAGCAACACAATTGGAATACATCGAAGTCTGGGAAATTAATCAGTCTATGTGCACAGCATAATGTTTGAACATCTCTTACATCGAAGTCTGGGAAATTAATCAGTCTATGTACACAGCATAATGTTTGAACATCTCTTACATCGAAGTCTGGGAAATTAATCAGGGTGGACAGCATACTATTGGAACATATTTTAACGTTCTTTTAACATGTTCAACACGAGGGTGGAGACGAGTTGACATCATTTCTCAGAAGGAAGTCGCGAAGGAAATTAATATATTGTATTTAATAATTGTGATTTAGTATTTAATTGTTTGTCTTTGGGAATATATTATTGGAATGAAGTCGTGCATGTTCACTGAAAGATCAGCACGCTATTAGTGGATATTTGTGAGCTTCGGAGTTGATCGGACGTACCACGAGGAATACTTGGGAAATCCACAAGACAACAGTCTTACCTTTAATTTGTCGTACCATTGTTTTTTTTTTCTGTCAGCACTAGTAGCCTGCTGTCAACCCTTATATGTCCACTCCTACGTGTCCTACGTTCGGATGGGATAGAACCATTTTGGTTCATTCGTGTGAAGTAATTGGGGGATACTTTACAAGCTACAACGACACGGAAGATAATTATATTGTCAATCTGCCCTTGACGCCAGCTTAGACGAGTGGGATATTTCCGTCACGAATTCGATAGGAAGCTGTACGGGGCGTACTTCGGATTCTAGTCTATCCACTAATTTGAATGGAATGTTACTGACGAGTGCATCCGCGATATTTTACTACGACAGATATTATGTGTTCATTGATTGTTTGCTCAATGTAAGAGTTATTGGGGAATGTGATTCATGAATATAGCAGTCATATACCGAGAGTTCATTAACGTTGTATTTTTAGTTGATACTATTTTCGTGATGCAAACGAATATTACAAAAAGAGAATCTGACAATTGAAGTTTAGGTTATATCGATAATATACTTATGACTTTCTATTGCTCCATTGATTGCCCTCGTTTAACTTGAAGTAGAATTATTTGACCCCTTCACAACGATTTCTATTGGATGGAATTCGAACGGAAATTCGGGACGCGAGCGGTCGCGTCGCGATCGGAGACCGCGCAGCGCGCGAGCGGTCGCGTCGCGGTCACAGTCGGTGCGGGACCCAATTGAGCTACAGTAATCAGAAGTAGTCCTTTAATTGATTCAAAGTTGAAGCAAATCCTAAAATAGTTTTTCATTCATTACCTATCCTGTTCAACGGAACAGTCGACATCGTCAGTATTCATCGTCATCATCGCATACATTCATAAATTTAATCGATCGTTTGGTTACAATCATGGAAAGCTTCGGGGCTTTCAAATCGTCGGTGTCTCGAGCCGTCAATAAGTTGAACGTATTAATTGAGGAAGCACAGCAGCTACTTGATATGGTAAGAAGTCAAGACACAGATAAGGTAAATGAAATTGAGAAGGACAAAATGATAAATAAAATTGAAAAACATTTGAGTCTGATGGGAGAACAGCAAGTGGACCTAGAAAACCGTTACAGCAATGCATACAACCATCTAGATGAATTTGATGACACAATTAATGAGGAACAAGGAACTAGCCCGAGGGATATAGCAACTGATAACTTCACACAACATTGTGAAAAGGTAGGGGTGCGAGAAACATTTAACAAGTGTATAGGGATTCTACGATCGCTCGAACACGAGAAAGGGGAGTTAGTTGACAAGGATGGTACTCAGGTGACTGATGCACAGCATCCACCACGACAGAGGCGTTTCTCCCTTCCCAGTGAGATGGTAACGGCAAGTTCTCGTGACGTACCTACTACTCATCACTCAAGGAGGATTGACGACGTTAGTATGTTCGATTCGAAGTCTCGTTCGGATAACGAGAGTTCACAATTAAAATTTGACGCCAATGCACAACATAGTTGCGATCATGAAAACAGCGCAGTCTCGAGTGAGGACGAAGTACAGGACAGACAAAGGTACATGACATTCCAAGAAAGGAAAGCCAGAGGGATGAAAATGCACTCTGTCCATCCAGTGGAAGCGCGAGAATTCAGATCACACAGTGACTTCTCTCCGCCTCGTAGATTTGATTCCCACGCATCTCGCAGATTCTATTCCAGTCCTTCACGAAGATTTGAGACATCTCCGCCTCGTAGATTTGATTCGCATGCATCTCGCAGATTCTACTCCAGTCCTTCACGAAGAGTTGAGACATCTCCGCCTCGTAGATTTGATTCTCATGCATCGCGAAGATTCTACTCCAGTCCTTCACGAAGATTTGAGACATCTCCGCCTCGTAGATTTGAGTCACATGCATCTTGCCGATTCGATTCCAGCACTTCACGTAGACTTGATAGACCCTCTTCTGAAGAAGGTAGGGTACAAGGGAAGGTATGGGATCGAGCACAACATGGTAGTCGGGAATATAATTCTTCAAGAAGCAACGACAGATTCCACATGAGGCATTCACGTATCAGGAGAGCAACTTCACCAAGAATTAAGTCAATTAACGTCCAGGTACCAAAAATTACCTTGGAGCCTTTCCATGGAGAGACGAGTAAATTTGCAGGGTTTTGGGGTTTATTCACAGCAGCCATCCATGAGAACGAGGATTTGAATGATCTTGATCGTATGTTACATTTGAAGTCGTTAGTGAAAGGCGAGGCAGCCGAGATCATTGATGCGATATTACCGACAGCATACAACTATAGTTTAGCCTGCAGACTACTGGGGGAAAGATATGACAAACCTGATGAGTTGAAAAAACTTCTATATCGCAAATTGAAAAACTTGCCACGAGCCTCTCAAACAATTGAATCAATGAGAAGTACGCATATACAAATTCGTACAATTTACTATCAAATGAAAAGATCTGAAGATTGCGAATATTCGACATCCACTCAAGAAATGATAAAAGAAAAGTTTCCAGAAAATATCATGAGGCTTGTAGGTCGTAGGGAGTACCAGGATAGTGATGTATGGACCACAGCGATACTATTGGATAAAATTGATTCAGTTATAACGGAAGAAGAATCGTTGGCTAATTACACGCAAAATCAACCTAAGATCGTCTCCACACTAGCAGTGAACACACATAAGGAACATAATCAAATGAGAACTGCAATTGAAAACAAAGATGTGAGATGTACTCACAAATGTCTGTTCTGCAATTACCAACACATGGAGAAACATTGTCGAAAGGCATTGTCGGTCCAGGAAAAACGTTACATGGTTCTTGTCAGTCGTCGATGTTTCAAATGTCTCGAGGAAGGACATTACGCAGAGGATTGTCGGAAGAAGAATTGTGAACTGTGCAAACAACCTCACAATGTCGCTCTTTGTTACTCGGGACAAGGGAATATCGTAACCAGAGACTACAATTCTCCAGGTAACCATGGAAGATTTGATCAGCGAGGTAACCAGGGTAGATTTGATCAGCGAGGTAACCAAGGTAGATTTGATCAGCGAGGTAACCAAGGTAGATTTGATCAGCGAGGTAACCAAGGTAGATTTGATCAGCGAGGTAACCAAGGTAGATTTGAGCAGCGAGGTAACCAAGGTAGATTTGAACCTCAAGGGAATCACCAAAGTACACCATTTCAATCAACATTCGTGCCGCATGGACAGCAGTACAATGGATTCAACAACACGAGCCAGAACAGTCAGAGATTTGAGTCACGTAACAGAGCGCCTAGACCGGACAACAGTATGCGTACCAACGGAAGCCACCAATTCTCTCCGTCTCCTTTTCGGCTGGCCGAAACAACCAAATTAATAGATAAACCAACAATGCCTGCCGACCATTCACCCAAGTTAATTCAAACCAATTCATCCTTAAGTAGTCCTCCACTTGAACAGATAGTTGAAAGTAAGACAAGATTGATGACAGTAGCCACTCACGTGAGAAATCCAACTTCGGGTGAGATTAGACAAGTCTCCATCCTACTTGACTCAGGATCCCAGGAATCATTTATCAAAGAGGGGCTAGCTGAACAATTGAAATTTGGAACGACAGATAACAGGTTATTAACTGTAGTGGGAATCGGAGGACATAGAGAGACTGTTTCTTCCAGCAGAGTGATAATTGAGTTGTTGACAGCAGATGGCGAATGGCAGGGATATGACTGCAACACCAAGTCAGTATTGACAAATTCAATTGAAGTTCCTGCGATCACTCAGTTAGATAGAGATGTCATATCACTACGCTTCGGTGAACAATTGAGTAATATGACAAATACCGTTTGTCCAGACATTCTCATAGGAATTGACCACTATTGGAAGATATTAGGTAGTAATTCTTCATCTTGCGTGTTACCTTCCGGATTGAATGTCACATCTACATTGTTTGGCCCCGTAGTGTCCGGCGTCTCAAACACGACGACAGAAATGAACACGAGGGATAATTTGACTTATGTGAACCATGTTGTAACAACCGAGACTGACTACAACGACTACTGGAAACTGGAAAACCTGGGAATAGAAGATGATCCCAGTCCACATGCAGATGAAATCACAAATGAAAAAGTTAAAGCAGAATTCAAGAACACAGTTGAAATTAAAGAAGGTTATTCGTACGTAAGATTTCCATACAAGAAGAATCATCCACCAGTTGCAAATAACTTTGGATTAGCCTTTAAAAGGTTACAGAGCATGCATACTCAACTGCAAGGTAAGCCCGATCTACTGGAAAAATACGACGCAATATTCAAAGAACAACTTGAAGCGGGTATAATTGAAACATGTCCTAACATTCCTACAGGAGAGGTAGTGTATTACATACCGCATCAGGTCGTGGTAAAACCTGACAGTACAACCACTAAGTTAAGAATAGTACTTGATGCTTCAGCACACATGAAAAATGAAGTATCCCTGAATGATGTTCTGCACCAAGGACCTACGATTCTACCTGACATTACAGGTATTATTCTGCGAGCTAGATGTCATAGGTTCCTCGTTTTATCTGATTTAGAAAAAGCCTTTCATAAAGTGAGATTGAACGAGAAGGATCGAGATGCGACTCGTATCATTTGGCTGAAAGATATTACCAAAGGAGCCACAAGTGATAATTTGATTGAATTTAGATATACAAGGGTTCCTTTCGGAGTATGCTCTTCACCATACCTCCTAGCTATGACAATAATCTACAATCTCGAATTAATGAAAAAGGTAAACGGGAATAGGATATCTAGGAATTTATACGTGGATAATCTGGCAATAGGAGTTGAAAAAGAAGAAGAAGTTCTAGAAGTATACACAGCCACCAAGGAAGCGTTCAATGAGATGAAAATGAATTTGAGAGAATTCGCATCGAACTCTTTAGCCAGCATTGACAAGATACCTGAGATAGACAGGACCAAAAATACAATTGAAAGTAAAATACTGGGATTAGCATGGAATACAGAAAAGGATACAATTGACATGAAGTTGAAGTTGAAGGATGACAACAAGTTAACGAAACGATTATTATTGAGCATCGCTCAAGGCACATTTGACCCAGTTGGTTTCCTTTCTCCAATAACTATTCGCCTGAAAATATTTCTAAGTGAACTGTGGAAACAAGGAACGGGATGGGATGATGAACTTGATGTGAGCACAGCAAATAAATGGAACAATTTAGTCAAGGAAATAAGTAACACAGCTACGTCCCTTCCTAGATGTTGTACCACTCAACCTGATGGAGCGTCCTATTCGTTAATAGTGTTCTCTGATGCTTCCAAACTAGCGTACGGTGCATGTGCTTATTTATTGACTCATTACACGGATGGAACATTACCATCTTGTCATTTGATAATGTCCAAAGCTCGAGTGGTCCCAAAAACTACGACGTCGGTACCGAAACTTGAATTGATGGCGTGTTTAGTAGGAGCTCGATTGACCCGGTTTCTTCTAGACCAGTTAGATTTGAAAATTGAACAGGTGCACATGTTTACGGACTCGCTCCCTGCTTTGGGATGGATCAACACGAGGAAAAATCTGAAAACATTTGTACACAACCGAGTTAAGGAAATTAATGATATCAGGAAGGAATTTGAGGAGAAGGGCATCGTATCTACATGTCGTTACATTCGGACATCTGAGAACCCATCTGACTGCATTACTCGAGGTTTGACCCAGGAAGAATTGAAGGACCATATCTGGTGGAACGGTCCTAGTTGGATAATTGAACATAGTGAATCTTGGCCAGAGCAAGAGTATGTGTTTACTATGAAATATGACGAAAAAGCCGAGAAATGGGTGACTGAGGAAGTAAAAAGTAACCAACAACCTCCGGAAAAATTAACTAGCAACATGACGAAAGTTGAAATTAACACAACATCATCCATTCCATTCAGAAGAACAAACGATTGTGACCAACTGTCCAAAGTAACAAGATGGGTACTCCTATTTCTTAAGAAAAAAGTTTATGACAAGCTATCGGGAGAAACGCAGAGGAAATTGACTGAACATATACCTGAATTGAATATTATGGGAACCGGAATAATAGATGAGTTGAGAGCGGCGGAAACAATGATAATCAGAGAACATCAAAGAGAATGCAAGGAAATTCTGAAAAAAGAAATTGGCAACAAATTTGATATAATTAAAGATGAAGTAGGCTTATTGAGATTCCGGGGACGTATGGGGAACTCCGAGTTGATCATGGATGAACTGACTCCTGTGATACTGTCCAAATGTCACCCTCTCACTACGATGATCGTACGGAAGTATCATATAGATAACTTCCATGCAGGTAAAGATTTGACCTGTAGCAAATTGAGAAAACGTTACTGGATTTCTTCATCTAAGTCGCTAGTCAAACAATTACTGAATAGTTGTATAACATGCAAAAAAGCCAATGCCAGGCCATTTAAGTACCCGCCGCTTCCACAGTTACCTCCGGAAAGGGTGGTTAAATCGCGACCTTTTCAACACACTGCAATTGACTACGCCGGCCCATTTAACGTGAAAAGTAAGACTTCCGATGGAGATTTGAGCCAAAAGGTTTGGATACATTTATTCACATGTTTGACTACAAGGGCAATCCACCTAGAGCTTGTATCAGATAACACTACAATTGAGTTTATCGCTTCAATGAGAAGATTCTTTGCAAGGAGAGGAGTTCCATCATCACTACTATCTGACAACGCATCATCTTTTGTACTCGGGGAGAAAGTTATAAATGAAGGTTACGAAATTGAACTACTTCCAAGTAAAATTGAACAATTCCTAGTTAAGAAACGAATTGATTGGAAGTTTATCACACCATTAGCACCTTGGAAAGGGGGCATATATGAACGTCTTGTAGCATCAGTTAAACAGAGTCTGAGAAAAACTATCAAACATAAATTGATCTCGCAAAGGGAATTGGAAACCCTTCTGTGCGAAATTGAGTCCGTATTGAACACCAGACCCATCACGTCGTTAGAAGGTGATGAAACTCAACCACTCTGTCCCGCGGACTTTCTGGGATGCTCGAACGAGTCAGTAATTAAAGGAATGAGAATCGAAAATGACGATGAACCGGAATATTTAAATGACGTCTTGAACACGAGAACACAGGCAAATGAGTGGTACAGACAAGCTAACCTGAGGACTAGCATGTTCTGGGAACGTTGGCATGAAGAATATTTGAATGACCTAAGAAATAAACAAGTTAATTTGAAATCGAAGGCACATTGCGCAGTAACGCCAACAATCGGAGAGTTAGTCCTAGTTGCAGACGACAACCAGAAACGAGACAAGTGGAAAATGGCTGTCATAACGGAGCTGCATACAGGGGACGACGGAGTCAACAGATCGGCATCAATCCGGACTGGAAATCGGAATGTGACGACACGAGCTATTAAACATTTGATCCCATTAGAAATTCAACACGACAGCGAAAATGATCACATTCAGCCAAACAAGGAAATTGAAAAGGAAATTCTACAGGATACTTTAAGGAAGACAATCCCAAGGAAAGCAAAATTGAACGTGCGATATACGGAAGATATTAGCGATTCGGAGAATGATCAGGGTGACGAATGATCACCACCAAGTTAACAATTGAGAATTAAATCCGATATTCCTAGCTTAAATTGAGAAATTGAGAATTTTATAATTTTAACATTTCCTTATATATATGTATATTTTCTCACTTATTATGCCCATATATCAGAACATATCATTATTCATGGTCGATATTAATTGATAATTGAATTGACCAATTTATATTTCTAGATGTCCAGCATCGAACTGAACTCAACTGGAAGATCTACTGCGAATCCAGTGCCAATCGAAGCAATCATGCCGACACCCGAGGAAGAACAACAGCTTCTCTTTGGAGAGGATAACGATTCTCAAGAAGTGAGTAATTAATAAGTCATTAGTTTTTCGGTAATAACTCATTGAGTTCTGTGCAAATGATAACGATAGTCCAGAAAGGAGTAGTTAATATCTCAGTGATATTTATTAATCACCGTGGAGGATCAAATAATGACCCATTCGTGAATAACGGAATCTTCGAATTGGATTAGGACGAATTGAATCAGATAATTATTCGTTGAATATCGGTTAGCAGAAGTGAATTGATCATGTATTTCAAAGTAGGCTGTCGTAAAGTTAACTATTTAACCAAATTTATTAATTTATACATTACACAATTTAACCTATAACCAGTTGCAGAAGTTTTCAACTCGAGCGGTCATCATGAGACTCGAGGATTCGGAGTTGTGCGTGAAGCAACAGCTACAGGATGTACGCGAGATGGTGAAACGTCGTTTCGACCGGATTGAAGACAAGATGGATCGTTCTGAGAGGGAGACAGGGGCCAAACTGCGAGACATATTCAACATGGTTCAGCGTGATGTGAGTAAATTTGAGGACTCGTTGTTCAATAAGATGGTCCAGTCATTTGATATGTCATCACTCAAGGAAAGTGATACAGTGCTTTTTGGTCGGGGAGGGGAGAGCCTTGCGGTATCAAAGAACTCGCCAATTAAGATATCTCCTCTGAAAAGAATGCGCAGTTCTATGAATGACGACTTGAATAGATTTGAGAAAAAAGTGAAGTTGAGTTTTAATCGTTGTTCATTACAGCACGGTGAATCTTCTCGTCCGGTGGACCGCAGATCTCGTCGATTTGAGAAGTCCCCGATTCGTCGAAGTTCCGGAGAAGCCGCGATGGCTCAAGCTCTAGCTGTTCCAATTGAATGTACCTTTTGCTCCGATACGGAGCATTGGAGCGATCAATGCTTTCGGCATCTTTCGGTCAAATGGCGAATTGATTTCGTCAAGTCCAACGGAAGATGTGTCGTCTGTCTCAAGAATCATTCGGGCATCTGTCGGCCGAGAGAAGGGAGCATCACCAAATGTCACCACTGCGGGGTCGAAATGGACCACAATAGTGCCTTGTGCACATCGGCTGCCCATTACGAGAAACTGGGACAACTAACCGAGGCCAACTCGCACAAATAGTATGTTCATTGTTGTCAATGTTGTATTATATATTGTTGTTGTTTAACGTGCTGATTAGAATAAGTTGTGTGTAGGGAGTGTCGCGAGCGACTGACAATTGATAATTGAAACTTGAGTATCGTAAATTGCGTAAGCAAGTTTACTTGGCGCAATTAAGTTAGCGCGCATGCGGTGCGCGTGCCAAGAATTGATGTCACCAGCAATTGAACCACTTTACTTTTAAGTTTTTGGGATTACCGGTTGAATCGTTCCTTTTTGCAGAAAAGGCGGTTTTTTACTAGTTTTCCAGTTGATTGTTTCTATCAAATTAAATAAGTTGATTCTACCTAATTACGATTAAAACACACAACTCCATTCTAGTCAGTATAGTTAATTGTTAACCTTGTTTATGTATCATGGTAATTCTTGTACTTGTTGTTTAGTTAGAATACAATGAACCCATGCTGTTAAACAATTGTTCTGTTCTATATTTCTCGCAAACTTGGTATCATTCTCGGAATCCTCGGCCCACCTTATGATATGAACACCTCGGGTGTCTAACATATCTAAGGTCAATCTGCTCGCGCGCAGTCCTTCGTCATTGTCACTTACCACTGAACCACCGCATATTGCTTTGTAGTATCCCGCACAAAAGTGGGATACTTGTTTAAAATACTCTATACCTTTTCCCTTTCTATTTTGTTATCAAAGTCATTTTATAAGACGGGACCGCGCCGCGAAATGTCACCAGCAATTGGTACGTCCGATCAACTCCGAAGCTCACAAATATCCACTAATAGCGTGCTGATCTTTCAGTGAACATGCACGACTTCATTCCAATAATATATTCCCAAAGACAAACAATTAAATACTAAATCACAATTATTAAATACAATATATTAATTTCCTTCGCGACTTCCTTCTGAGAAATGATGTCAACTCGTCTCCACCCTCGTGTTGAACATGTTAAAAGAACGTTAAAATATGTTCCAATAGTATGCTGTCCACCCTGATTAATTTCCCAGACTTCGATGTAAGAGATGTTCAAACATTATGCTGTGTACATAGACTGATTAATTTCCCAGACTTCGATGTAAGAGATGTTCAAACATTATGCTGTGCACATAGACTGATTAATTTCCCAGACTTCGATGTATTCCAATTGTGTTGCTGTGTGGTCAACTCGTCTTCAATTTAAATCCTATTGATAAGTACATCTAGACTGCACCAGTTACCACTGATGTCAATTAATTCAAATGTCAATTCAAATGTCAACTCAGCAACTACTGACAGCTTGGTTACGGGATCAACTACCACGAACTTCGAGCATCGATGACCCCATCACCAGTCGTGTCAACTTAGACTTGCTTAAATAATCCTCACAGCTCAAATGTTGAAGAACGAAGCACGCACTCAAGTACATCAACATAGTATATAGTACTCCTCACTTTACGCTATAATAGTTTGCCAGCCGGTTATGTGGCTACAACAATGAATACAAACCAACCGCTGCCACTACACAATCTGCCACCTTGCAGTAAGCAGCAGCCATTGGTGTTATAAACACTATATGCATCACACAAAAGGCCGGCAAATACTAACACGCAAAATGAGCTCTACTATTTGCCAAAAGAAATAGTATATCCAACCTTTGGTCCTTGGCAGAATGTGACCAGGACGTCGTCCTTCTCCTCCAATGAAGCGGCAGAATTCATCTGTTCTCCAGTGCTCGGTCTAGTCTTCCTCCTAGGAAATTCTTCTTCGCACTCTTCGCGATCGAGTCTTCTTTTCTTCACCTCATCTGACCTTCCCTTCTCCTGAAGCGGTAGACAACTGGTTAAATATCATAGATCCGGTTAAATATAGAGTGCTATTCCTCACCTATTCAATTAAAACATTTCAAAATATCCACTACCGACTTCATTAATTCCCTAGTCACCTCGCCCTAATTATTTCACGTTCGAGTAGTTAGGAAGGTCATGCCTAACAATAGATTGTACTACAATAACTAGTTTAATTGGTGTCCAAACGATCGAAGCATAAAAAGTGGTTTTGCTATCAAATAAAAATTTGGGCATAGGTTACCCCGTATTAATGGAAATTTGGGCATGGGTTACCCCGTACTGTCAATTTCGTATACATAATGACATCGACCCGGCAGAACACATTAATAATTGCCTATCGATAAATTGATCACCTTTCTATGTTGAACAATTAAGTAGCTTTTCCTTTGGATTAAATAAACTGATGACGTCATACTCTCCTTTTTAATTATCTAAATCGCTTTCAATTATAGCTTGTAATCAATTTATATTATAGCTATTAATTAAATTCTTATTTACAGCATACTCAATTCTCACCTGATATGCCTTTCGAGTGGCATTGATCCGCTCGAAGTCAAGGCAGAGCGGATCTGTAGTTCGCTCGAGGTCGAAGAGCGGTGTCTCCCAGTTGAAATTGGAGATGGAATCCAAGATTGATATCGACGGATCGTGCTAAAATAAGAACGACTGTAATGCCTGACTCAAATAAGACTGCCTATTCCGCTGATTAATTTTCAATTAATTTGTTTCCACAAGAGATATAAATAAATTGACTTTATAAACAGAAGTCAAGTATTCTAGAACACCATTTGATTAATTACATCAATTTCAATATCCTATAATCCAATATTTGCTATCAATTTCATCATTCCTGTAACCCAGATCAGCTTGCCTGTTTATCTCTCCTCGAATCCTTGTGAACTCGACTTCTAGATCCTTCGATTGCTCCGGAGCTAGATGGCTTCGAATCTTTGCTGGCACTCTTGGAATTCGAGCCTGACATCTTGTTGATATGACGACTGACTTAAAAAAAAACAATTACCAATGGCATCAATTGGCAACAGAGAGATTGCAAGAAAAGCATAAATTTCCTATGTTTAAATTCGAATCTACCAATGTCTGCGTTCAATTGATCAATTTCTATACATCACGTTCAAGGCAACTCTGTTCAAATGTGATTGTATCATTCCAGGAATCAACTCAACTCACTTGGGTTATAGTAAACAGAATTATACAACGTATTAAATGGAATTAAATTAATTTGCCGATGCACCATTTCGCGGCGCGGTCCCGTCTTATAAAATGACTTTGATAACAAAATAGAAAGGGAAAAGGTATAGAGTATTTTAAACAAGTATCCCACTTTTGTGCGGGATACTACAAAGCAATATGCGGTGGTTCAGTGGTAAGTGACAATGACGAAGGACTGCGCGCGAGCAGATTGACCTTAGATATGTTAGACACCCGAGGTGTTCATATCATAAGGTGGGCCGAGGATTCCGAGAATGATACCAAGTTTGCGAGAAATATAGAACAGAACAATTGTTTAACAGCATGGGTTCATTGTATTCTAACTAAACAACAAGTACAAGAATTACCATGATACATAAACAAGGTTAACAATTAACTATACTGACTAGAATGGAGTTGTGTGTTTTAATCGTAATTAGGTAGAATCAACTTATTTAATTTGATAGAAACAATCAACTGGAAAACTAGTAAAAAACCGCCTTTTCTGCAAAAAGGAACGATTCAACCGGTAATCCCAAAAACTTAAAAGTAAAGTGGTTCAATTGCTGGTGACATCAATTCTTGGCACGCGCACCGCATGCGCGCTAACTTAATTGCGCCAAGTAAACTTGCTTACGCAATTTACGATACTCAAGTTTCAATTATCAATTGTCAGTCGCTCGCGACAGTACTTATTCACGGTGAACGATACTAAATTGTTGAAACCCTACCGACATCGTATAGTCGAACTTTTACGATTCAAATTTGTTCAGTCAGGCTTTATAATATAAAGTTGTACAATGCCGTAATGTTTTACAATATTGTCCCATAGTATTTTTCACACGCTCAAGAACACATACTGTATAAAGTAGAATATTAGAAGTCTTCTACTAACTTGTTGTATTAAAGCTTTCGTATAACTGTTTTCTTATAACACATACTTTGCTATATCTATTTCGAGAATATTTACAGGCTTTGAAATTCGGGCATGCTAGAAGAAGCCAAGCTTGACTAAGATCCAGGCATGCTAGAATTTTCAAATCTTTGTCACCTAAGTCAACACATGTAGGAATGAACACTTTTGATATTTACTAGATCAACCGTGCGATTCGATTACTGAAAATCAGGAACAGGTGAGATTATATGAAATGTGTGCAACGTTCCAGTGCTCTACGAAACTGATTTTAGCGAAAACCATTGCAGTACATTGAACTATCAAGATTCAATAAAGCGTTGCTGATTGTGATATATCTTCTCGTCATGCTGTCTTTGTAGTTCGATCTTAGTAGCTCGATCTTTGTACTTTTCTAATTTCAAGACATTCACTCACAATTCACTTTTCATGATGCAGGAAAACTTGTGTAACGTTCTTTGTTGAAAAAGATTTTTGCGACTGTGTGTTAGAACACTCAAATGCTGCACGCTTTCCATATAGTATCTGCCTAACAATCTTACCAGTTCGCATTGACAAGTTGATCAAGTGCACATGTACAAGAAAATCCGTTTACTCGCTCCGGTGGTTTTCAGAATGCTTGAGGAGATTTCTGTATGAATTCGTGATCTTCCTATTAAAAACCATTTCTATCACTCCTAAACAGTTCATATAGTTTGCACACTTCCCATCTGAACTTGAGCAGCTTGCCAAAGAATTTTCAAGGAACTTTTTGAACATGTTAAAATACTTCAAAGCAACAGAAATTTATGTGAAGGGTTCTTTCCCTTCGTTGTAACTCGTATTCAGAGAAACTTTATATAAAATATATGTGTTCTCTAAATAATAGCATTCCAAAGTTTTTGGAATGCTGCCAACGAGTCCAGTTGGAAAATGTGATCACTATAACACATTTAGATTGTATTGAACAATTAAACATAACATTTTCAGATCTCAGGAATTTAGGGGTACATGGATTAGTTTCTTTGCCCTGTTGTCGATGAACACCGCATCTTGATAAATATGGTTTGAATGTTTAAACACGAGGTGATGATAAAAATTAGTTTTTGGGAATCAAAGCATTTTTGAGTGGATATTGGTTGTTCGCAAAAATTAGGTTAACAAAAACTACCCAGCGCTCTCTTGACGCCAACATAACCTTAACACAACACACAGTGAGAACAATTCTTGTATTATGATAATAACGAGCTTGTATTATAATAATAACATACATTCATTCACAGATATTATTGTATTGTAAAACCACAGAACTGAAACGTAGAAAGTACTGGAAACATCCTGAAGATTTTAGGTGAAAGGAATATAGTTACGGTTAATTGTTTTTTTTGATTTGTCTAGTAACTTATAACCATTGTCTTCCAATACCTAGTGAATAACGTCAACCAGGTTTTCACTTACTCTATAATTAGGTAATGAAACATTCGAGCACAGGCAACATGCATATACATGTAGACATACATAACATGTTTCTTACGCGATCGTTTCCGCAAGTACATGTTTCACAACTTCTTTATAAAATCAACTGCACATATTGCCACTGATCGTAGTCCCCAATAAATAGATTCAGGTTCAGGTGTAGATGTTTGATGTGTTTGTTTTGTGTTTTCGTGTCGACATGGAAGAAAAAGAGATGGTACAGTCCTAACATTTTCCACTGGACTCTCTGTTTCAATGTCAATCATTAAATTATATCAGGTTCTTGATTAAAGGCTTAAATTTCAAGTTATAATGAATAGGGTTCTTATGTAGATAATGTAGTAATCGAGTTAAAATGTGTCATTACTTTTTTGATCGCATAGCTTCATTCAGAACATTTCGCTGTCTAAGTATGTGATGCAGTTTAGATGGAAAACTGAGAGAAAATACGTAAAATGTTTTTATAGATTCGACCACTCAAATATTACAAAAAGTTTTAATCCGATTTTTTCTGCCAAACGACGATTTTGTGATCACGAATCCAATCAAATGTGTGGATTGCTCAAAAGAAAGCAAAACATATGCTTTGATGAAACACAGCCCTTAGCACAACTAAATGTTGCGCCCTCTGTATTTATAGCGATGTCCCTGTAGGGAAATGCTAATCCTATTCGAAGGTACTGTTATATCGAAAGCTAATGATGAATACTAACCGGGAAATGGATGAGGTCTAGAGTGTCGAACATGCCCGAGAAACTGGTGTAAACAACAGTCCTGTATGTGTTCACTTACCACATAGTCACAAAATATCGAGAAGGTAACATTTGTTTGATGAATACCATATTAAAAAGGGCCAATGATGTTTTACACTAGAAGTGAGTGTGAAAACTTAAATCTGAATGTGAAAAAATTCTATTGTTCTCAAAATGTTTCATGCTGTTGCACTTTTGACCACCATTCAGACTATCTCATTTGTAGTATCTTTTGGTATCAAAAACTCCAACTGAATGTTGCGTGACATATTTATAAATATTCAGATTCTTTACCTGTTTCAAAATTTCTGGGATGGATACTATTGTATCAGAAACGATTGTATTTCGAAATTCTGTTGTTTTTGAAACATTTCACTTTTGACTACTTTTGACCAGCAATCTATCGAATTATCTAGTTCGAGATATTTATTGGTATCGAAAACTGCCACTAAGTGATATTATAAGTGATTCAGATCAAATTACATTTCCGTCCGATGACATTCAGAGTATCAGAAAGTATTGACCTTTTTCACTTCAGTAAGGGGCGAGTGATAAAGTGGTTAGCGTTCGATTCCCGCTGGCCGTGGTATCTGTACAATGTTACGTATTATGATGTTATCAAAATGTATGTATTGTATTTAATGCATCTTTGCATCGCAGTGCGTTTACTTAGCCTTATTGGATCTTGCACCTATGGCGTCGCCTAATCAGGGAGCTTAATGAATTAAACTTAGCGATCAAATCTTTGTGATTCAAAAAGATGTTTTTACTTTTATCAATCGAACGCATGCATAAAAAACAGATGAGATCAAAAAAGGGTAAACTCTATTTCAATATATGGTGACCATGTAACGTTTGAGTGTGGTCTAATAGAACATGGCAGTAGCAGTTTCTTCATTTAAGAGCCAACTCGTCAACAAAACTCTAGCATTTTATGAAACCTTGTTCTCGCATGTTACTACCCCATTTTGTTATCACACAAACATTATACATTATGTCACCCATTCTACCATTACAGTACGCAAGCAAATTGTTTAAAATGCTGTTTCATATAGAGAAAAACGTACGTTTAAGAAAGATTTTCTCGGAGATTCATAGTAGTAGGAGTAGAAAACAAGATATTTGAGCCTTAAAACTTTCCTGAAACGTTTGCTTGTCAGAAATCCGTCCGAAAGTTCAATTGTCATATTGTAGAAGGATACAAACGAGTGGAACAGACTATGAGCGCGGTGTTTCCGAAAATACTCTGTCTGTTCAGAGATTTTTTTGAGCAGTGGCCGTATTTACTAAGCTCAAATGATAATTTGCTCTGGTTTATAACGTTTTTTGTCAAGTTAGGCAGAACATTTCAAAGTATAAGCAAAAACTGCTAAATAGTTGAATAATCTCATGATACAATTCTATTGAAAATTTGAACAAGCAAAGCACGGCCGGAACTATGTAACTTCAAACTAATCAACTTGATAGTTTCTATTAATTCTCGTTCATTTGTATAATAAGTTTTTTCTAGTTAACTATAGTCCTAGTCCAAGTATTCAATTCCAAATATGAAATTTTCCTGCTAGTCCTCCTTTAACTTTTTATCTAATTCTGTGTCTTCAATCACCATATTCATTTCTGTCGCACATATGTCTATCCCGTACATCTCACCATTCATCTACTATAAAGGATTAACCAATCTTACTTGTAGTGCGATCTCGATAAACGACATAATTGACGAATTTCAACCCAGAGGCACAGGGATCAAACTACAATTACAACGGGAACATCGTATTGTCTTGCTGTGGAATGAAACCCTATATAGGATTTTTCAAACCGTTGTGGACACCGTACCATCGGTTTTTTAAGGGGCGGGGTTTGGCGAGGGGCCAGCCAGACTGCGTATCATTGATCTACACACTCTCTCAACTGGTCAAGTAATCAACGACCGCTCGCCCCGCCTTTTCCCAACAGTAGCATCATCATGATTCTCTGTTCTGTTTATTCGGTTCAGCATCACGCACCACTAGGAAATATAGTCATCCGTTCATCTTTTCTTAATATTTTGTTATAGACATTAAAACGCATAGATATCAATATTGATTATTTCAAAATTTGGTGACCATGTTTGAGCGGCTGTATTCAGTTCAAGCATACATAACATACACAAACATTCTGAAAAAAACAAGGTCAAAAAGTCTAAAATTCGAAGGTGCATAGTCTATCATAACAGTGAGCGCTCCCGTCACTATATACTAACCACGCGACGTTTGAATGTGGTTCAAGTGAACAGGGAAACAACATTGATTCGCTTGCACGAGAACAACTTTTGATTTACCGTAGTTGCCCAAACCGATTTGTAACTGGACAAAAAACAGGTTGAATGAAGTATTCAGCAAAAATGGAATACGAACTAGTGTTAACCCCATATTTATTACGATAACAAGTTTATATGATAACCACATAAAAAGAGGATATAAGAGGATATTCGTTTGTTTGATGTTTGTTTGTAGATCTGATTTTTGAAAACCCACTTTTGAGAGGGAAAATTTTCTATTCTCAAGACTGATACAAAACATTCGACCGCGTTTAGTTATTCTAATTTCTTGCGTTCTCTTTCTCTCCTCTGCATCAAAATACTTGACCATATTTTGTGAAAACCTCGCTGCTCAAAATACGTGACGAGTCAAATCAGTTGATTTTAATCTATTCATGGTGTAGAAACCAAAACTTTTTTTTTCAAATTAAGACCTGTCGCGAGCACCACAATTTCCAATGCGTCTGTAAGTCTTGCCTAGCTTCAAGTCGCTATTCCTTAGCGTTTTTTCAGATGTAAATATTTTTAAACATTGCGAACTGTTGATGTTTTATCATTCATTTCTCTTTCGTCATGTTTTGCACCAAAGAATTCCAGAATGACCCGTGTTGTGACTGCTGATATATCAACACGTCCCACGTGCCTGCAAACGTCATGATTCAGAAGAACTTAAAAGAAAAGAGAAGCCCAGTGATTCTATCAGGTAAACCTCACATCACCTAATCATTAGCTATTCACAAGACAAAAATACTTTCTTATTGTGTCATTCTATTACTTTTTTTCAGTTATCAGTACCAGTACGAAGTTTGATTGCTCATTATGTCATAGTTTCGATAGTTTTCAGTTATTGAGAAACAATGAGATTGTTCGTTCTTCTTTTTTATGCGTGGTTTTCACTGGAATTGTCACCGCCGATGAAATATGTAAAGGATGGGATCGTGGGGGAGAACAGGAGAAACAGGCTTATGAACGATGCAGAGCCCATTGTGGACAGGTAACCGACTATTGATACAAACAATAATAATAATTATTATTATTATAATGATAATAACTATGATACTATTGGGTTCAGTGTGAATGTTTTCTACAACGAATGCACGAAAATCATTTCGACACAGTTGAAGTTCGAATATGTACAGTAGAAGTAGCAGTCGGATTGATATAAACTACTTCACTCTATTGGATTTGCTGTTCATAATTGTCGCTGGAATGAAGGCGGCACACTGTACATCTCATCTTGTGCTGTGTAAGAACATGTATATACGTTGTTGTCGGTATAGTGGTTAGTGTCGGGGTCTTCCATTCTTTTTAGCTTGGTTCGAGTCTCACATGAGGCGAAGATTTGATGAATTTGGCACGAACTATAATCATATCAGGATGCGTTTGTAGTTTGATACAGTAGTTTTTGGATGCAATACTAATAATAATAATAATAATAATTGTTGTTATTATTCCAGGATAATGTACGTTGTTATGAAGGCAGATGTCTGTGCGTGTTCTATCCGGGGTAATTTTATTGGATAAAGATACAATTATTCTTTGATAAATACAATTATTATTATTCTAATTTCACGAAACTTATTGGAAACACAATTCACTGTATGTCGAGCTAATTTGCGCTCACTTTTTTAATATCGGTCTGAAATGAAGCCAGAAACCGAGGAAACTTATGGAGATAAATTAGTTGTAAATTGGTGTTACATCCAAATAAAAAGACATGTTCAGGATCCAAAGATTGGAGATTGGGAAGTTGTTGAGTACTATTATTGTTCATCGTTTTCAGCAAAAGAAACATACCAATGTGCATAAGTGAAAGTGTGGAGTAAAACCAGAACAAAACTCCAGTTTGAACAACCGTCAAAACATACTATTTCACTCAAGATTTTACACACCAGAAATATGAATAAACAGAAGTAAATACAATTATTTAAGTTTACGTACAAAGATAATTTAACTGTGAAAGGATGCTGGTTCCACATGCGTACGTTGTACAATGGTTCGCAAACTAGAATGAGACTCGCTTTTGTTTTGTTACTGAAAACTAAGCAATTCCAGTACTATTCATTATGTAATCTCAAATCATTTCTCGGGTCCTTACTTTTCAACTGATTCTCTAATGGTATTAGGAACTTGAGCACTGTATGTTATGACAACAAATATTTTTATTTCGAATTCATAAAACACTTATTCCATAGAGGTTTTATCGGACGCTGTCGTCGTAGTAAATCACGCAACTCAGTGTTTCGCTCACTCTATTAAACGCGTATTGGACAACCAAAAACCATTGACTTGGAACATTCGGTTTTGCTTGCACAAGAACGATTTCAAAAGTAAATGACACAATAATCTTCAACAAAGGACGACTACGTACCCGTTCTGAAAAAAGCGGGCACCATTCGGATTTTACGTTTATCTTTTAGTCGTTTACACTGACTTGGGACCCTCTATCGTATAGTTTATTAACTTTTAGAAAGGTTTCTGATTTGAAAAGAAATTTGTGTCAATTTGTCTATTCACTTAACTATGAATCAGACGAAATTCTCGTTCGGAGGTTTATGTTTCGTTAGAAAAAACAATTTGAGACCGCCTACTGTAATATCTCGAAAGTCTATATATCACAAGTAAATTTAATAGTCACGTAAAGTTAGTATTTAAAAAGACTATTTCTTTATAATTTCGACTTTTGAATTAGTAGTTCCATCATAAATCTTGAAAAATTATTTACTAACCTATAACTTATTTACCTTCATCTTTCTCTGTTTCTTATAAAAGCGATGTACGTAATGTTCACTGCGAACGAGTTACGTACAACAAAATAAAAAAATCATGATGAAAACCCCGAAAACTTTTCTAATACATCCCAAGACCTTTCACGATACAAAAGGTACATGCAAAATCAAATTGAAAGAAAACTGATTAGCCAAGCCTGCACACGTCACGATGAAAATGTTCTTGTTAGGACTTCTATTCAATGACATTGTGCGAGTTGTTTTCATTTCAAACTTGTAAGGTCGTTAAAAGACTATTGGAACACAATTTTTGGTTTTTCTTGAACAGGAATAATTTCAAAAGTAAATGCCACAATACATGTTTCACGTTACAATTGACTAATAGTATAGTATGGAGTGAACAACTGCCATATTTGTAAATTTTGATTCGCTTGGAAGTACTTTAAACTGGGAAAAGTAGATCGATTCAGACTAAAACTATTAATGTCGGATTTTCAGAATTTTCAGATTGTTCAGTTATTTTATTGGCCCCTTCAAATTCAATCTATGTAAATTAACAATAGTGCTGCAATCGGAGGAACTCTTCAAATAAGTTCAGTTTAATATTATAGTTGGAAAACATGTTGGAAAGATAAGATCAACTCTTAAAACTTATAAATTTGTGTAAATGATGCTGGATTTCAGAAATATTCATTATATATTCAATATATAGTGAACAAACAACCTAAAACTGTTCAATTTTTGATATCAAACAACCTTTCCGCGTTTTCCGTAGTTTTTCGAACAACTTCTTCAACCGAAATCGATTTCACCTGAACAAGAAAATAATTACAAAAAAATTGAATTAAAAGAATCAGATTATCACAACATTTTGAAGGACAGAACTCGTTTGATGAATATGAATATGAATATATTTCAAACAAATAAATTTTTTTATACTACTAATTATCAATAGTTGTAGACTGTATTGCAAAATACGAAGTTCTGATGTTTTTAAAATGTTTATGTTATTGTACTTTTGACTAGCAATCTATAAATCAATTCAATTTATAATGTTTCGGTATAACAAAAAATCAATCAACTGAATGTTGCAGGATATACTTATAATATATTCCGATTTTAGTTCATGTTCATCCCTCTATATGATATCACAAAACATTATACTTATTTCTCGATCTTTTTCCCAAAACTCATGTGAAATTACGTGAAACATTCACCTGCGCAATGAACTGAGCAGAAACAATACAATTGGATGGCTCGTTTCTCACTCCTTTTAATGGACCCAAAACTGGCGAATCGGTTTCCAATAACAATTGTTCGATCGGAACATGTTCAATCAGACTGGAACGCTGAAACATTTGAGTGAGGCTCCTTATAAACAGACACGTTGAGGAATCTCATATGCATGATCGGGGAGTAGTTTACATTTGTCCCCCACCCTGGTCGAAAATGGGTTGAAAAGGGCCCGCACTACAATCGCCCCCCACCTTTGGGGGCGATTATACACCATGCTTATTTACTGCATGCTTGGGTTTGGTGGGGGGTGATTGTTCATCAGTTCCAGGTATGTACTATTACCCCCGTTTTGTATTGTGGGGGGTGATTGTTCATTGTCGAAGATGTACAATATACCCCCACCCATTCGCGCGCTCATTTCAATTAGGTGGGGGGGGGGGGGGGGGTAATAAATAGTACCACGAGGGGGGTGATTGTTGGGTGGGGGGCGATTGTACATTTTCCCCATGATCGTAAAAGTTACGGGAGAGATTTTACACAAATTGAAATACCAAGACATTATAGAGCTCCCCTGAAGCTTAATTTTTGGCGAAAGGCCGATTGGCACAAAGATTATCATTAAATTTAATCCGTTCTTTTTTTCATTACAAAAATTAAATAAAACCTGACTAAAACGCCAAAAAAGTAATGTTTAACCTCTTTGGAAATAGAAAACGATGGTGGAATACTGAAGTAGAATCCAGCTGCAATCGCACGTCGCGCCTCTTCAACTGTACCGTCAAACGCGTGCAAAACAGCAGGCGACGCGTTTTCGCGCAACAAACAATCGATAGTCTCCGCGGCCGCACTTCGAGAATGCACATTTCTGCAAATGTAATATAGTAGTTTTATTATTGGACAGGTTTGGTAGATATAGAAAAATATACAAGTTTCAGTGTGACTAATACACTCTTTCATGTTGTGTTGCCGTGAATTTTTAGGTGGAAAAGTGACAAACAATGTATATTTTACGTTTCACGCGAATAACGTGATATCTGATAGAGAAAATGAATTAGTGAAAAATACCAAAAGGAGTGCAGTTGTTAAACCTTCTCTTTACACAGCAGGTCTCCTTTTAATATCAATGTTATGTGGTGCGGTTATTAGGCGCAAGTGTATGTTTCACACCTTCTTTATAAGCTGATCGGCACACAAAGTGGTATTAGTCATCTGCAGTATTCTATGTAACCGAGGAAGTAAGCTCGCTCCCCGCTCGCCGGAGTATGTAATAGTGTGTGGCATGAGCTGGTACGAAAGTTCCGAGATGCCTATCCCCACCCTCTACAATCAGTCCAACAACGGTGATTCGGTACTATGAAATCGTTAACGATACAGAGTAAACTAAAACATATTAAGTATGGATTTCAGGCATAATGTAATGGCACTGTTCATTCAGTTCAATTTCATTCCTTACTGTAAATGTACGAATATACAGTGTATTAATGCCTTTAGCTTGATAAATGAAAGGTAATGTTGAAGATCGGTGTAGTATTTTCTATATCATTATTTTCTCAGGATCAGATCAATTATTAGTACAGTACACCTAGTTTTATTGTCAATCGGCACTCATAGCATATTATAGTTCACATCATTCTTACTGAGACTCCTACAGTAACTTTACAAACTTCCGAGAATGGGGTTCAAAAATCCCCAACCTTTCCGATCACAATTACCTGAGGAAAACGACTTAGAAGTTTCGAAATCCTATTGTAGAAGTCTCAGTTCCAGTTGGAATGAAAAAGACTATACTCACAACGGGAGTGCAAACTCTTTTGCGAGACCAATTTGTCGTCGGAAAACTTCTTCTTGAACGCGCTTCTCTTCCTCTCCTATTTTGTATTGGGAAACAGTGAAATCGAGGCCAACCTAAAACCGTATTGAAGAATGAATTAAATCATTTGAAAGAAGAGAAACTTTGAAAAATGATACAAATTATCCGGAAATATGCTTGATTTAGCGTAATAGATATATAAACTCTTATTAAACCACGCTGAAGCAAAATTATTAATATTGGCGTAGAAAAACCATCGTAGCAACACTGATGAGGAGCACGGTGTTATTATATATATAATGCGTGCAACGTTCGAGTGGCATAAGAAACTGATTCTCGCAAAAAACCGTTTTGCAAGCAATGAATACAGTCAATTGAACAAGATTTAATACAACTTGGTTAGGCGTGATCATTTTCTTCGTTCTGCTATGTTTGCAGTTTGATGGCAACCAGAATAAGTCATTCAAAATTAAAAGTCATTAAAGTAAAAGTCATTTGAAAGTAAAAGTCATTAAGTACAGAAACAGTTGAGAATCAGAAATAAAGTTTTCGAAAAAAATTATTATTCAAATCCTGACTAAAAGTGAATTAATGACTATTATTTGTGAATGACTTTTTTTGATTTCGCTTTGCTCTTGGCAACACGCACGCAGTTTTTTTTACCAAACTACAAATCGAGCTCCTACAAATCAATGATAGTTGAAAACTCACAGTATTTGAAAGTGTTGAATGATATGTGTACAATTGTGATTTAGTTCTTGAATAAAGTTAACTAAACAACGTACAAACAACAAAGACAAACATTAACAAAAAGAAGATAACTAAGTAAACTTCGGGAAAAGTCATAAAACATTGTGTTACGACCCCACCTCTCCAATGCATTGAATAATATCCTGATGACTGGCTAAAAACCCTTCGAGCGGTTCAAAATCACGCATTCGCACACTACGATTCCGCTTCTGGAACGAGATTTCGATGTTTGAGAAACATAGAAAAATTGAACTTAGGGTTAAGTTTTTTGTTTTTTGGGGGGGGGCCGAGTGGTCAAGTGGTTAGCGTTCGGCTGTCGCTCCACAGACCTGGGTTCTATCCCCGCTCGCCGCGGTATCTTCATGGTGAACCGCATGAGCTGGTTACAAAGCTCACCCATGCCTATCTCCACCCCCTCTACGGACAGTCCTTCTACGGTTGATATATGATTTGTGTGTGATTATGTAGTTCTCTCAATAAAGTAATACACGGCTGAAATAGTTGCCGTAAAAGATTATTATTATTATTATTATTAAGTTCGCTACGTTCAAGCGGTATCACGAAAACCGTCAAACTTTAATCAAAGTTACGTTTTCACAATGCTTCATCAGTAGTGTATGGATTCCCCCCCCCCCCCCCCCCGGATCACATCCCCCAATCGGGGCCTAATCCGATTGGGGGTCTTGTGGATCAGACGATTGGGGGATGTGATCCGGGGGGAGGGCCCATACCCTACTTTCATTGCCGGAAGGGTACCGTTGAGTAGAATTAGTTCAGTCTGAAATGACTAAACGTGAGGAGGGAATGGAATGGAAAGTTTTCCCGAAATCTACATGGAATATTTCCGCATACGAGATTTTTGGTCAACTCCCAACGTGCCTGAATTGGGTGAACTCCAACGGCGACAATGACAAAATCGGGATACTTTCGCTTCAACTCTAGAACTTTCTCGAACTGATTTGCGAATTCCGGGACGACGACCGCTCGCGTGACCCCCGCGTCGCGTGCGCGCGTTATGACGTCATCAATATCTTCTTTGAACTTGTTGTCCACCAAATGACAATGAACATCGATCATGGGGAACAGATCTGGAAAATTCTCCAATCAATATTCTGGTGCGCTAGTTTTGTAGTTTGATCTCAAAACACGCCGATATTCACGGATTTCGACTGGAAAACGACGGTATCAAACTACAAAAACAGCTGGATGAGGTACATCGTACCATTTTAATTTGGACAGAGCGAACCATATCCTTAAACATCTCATGAGATGATCCTACGGACTACCTTGCAGCTAGCGAGTTATTGTGTTTAATGATCTACAAAATTATTGGAACAGCCGTGTGAAGTATTTCACGGGTGTACGAGATAGTTCGGGTAATATCTTCCAGATATTTGGAGGATTGATGAAAAAAACGAAGTGTACAACTCAAACATTGCCACAATACGAGCAAAATGAAGGAGAGAGGATGGAGATCGGCGAGACCCAGACTGCCAGACAGTCTGCATCTCATCCATTCTACTGTTTTTCGTTCATCCTGTGAGATTGGCTCAATCGATGTATCCCATTTGTGATTCGTTCATCTGTATTGTCATATGGTTTACTTTTTCATTTACGTGTGTCGACCAAATGATGATCGTCGATTTCCGACCCTTTTTCGGCTTTCGAATGTTTTTGTATCCCACTGTCATAATGTTATTTCTCCTCTTGTATATCACATGATTGCATGTAAAGAAATAAACAAATCAATCATTAGCTTGACAGCTCTGTAAAACTTCCGTTCTCTGATGAATTTAACCAGTAATTATTTCAGGGATCAACGAGAAAGATAGTCTCATCTCGTCTCAGTGTTTCACATTCCCTATATGAAGCAAATCAAATGTAGGGTACCGTTCGTACTGGGTTTTAGACATTAGAAATATAAAATCTGGTTTGCGCAGAGGGTAGTTTGAAAAATCACTCGTCCCCACCTAAGGTATAGATGCTTTTAAAGTCGTTAATTTTGTTGAAACTTTCAAAGAGTATATAGATTCTCGTTTATTCTTTGAAAATCGTCATAGCTCTGCATGCATTACTGTATGAGACACATGTACAAAATAAACTATACATTCCCTGACCAAGAATATGTTCTTTATGAATCATGTTTTACCAAAAAATATTGCAATTGCTGTGCTGAACTTCAATATAATGTAGTACAATTTCATATTGTCTTTAAACCATCTCAAATTTATTGTCACATTCACACTCGCTACAATGTTTCCTATTAATTAACTTATTCTTTTACAACAAAATGAGGGAAAACAAACAAGTATGAGAAATAACGAAAAATGTTGTCCTCTAGTACTATGCATTATCATCCCATATACTTTCCTACTATTTCAGTAACCAATCAATTAAAGAAGAAGAATCAGCCAAAACTCCGTCAAAAACGTCCAAATGTTTCACAAGCTCTATTAATAATGTAGGCGCACGTGCGCATCAATAATCCGGAGCTAAGCGCTCTAAACAAATATAATTTATTGAATCACATCGTTTCAATAATTATTAGATAGAACCGATTCATCATTCTGAGTCTTATCGCGTGTATTACTTTTTTTTGTTAGATTTCGCAAACTATATGAATCATTCTCGTAACTGTTTTTCTCTTCTCCGCTTCTACTTATTTAAAAATTGTTGTAAACAATTAGTTCGAAATATTTTGATCAGTACCTCTGGGAACAAGAAGTGGTTCAAATCCTGTATTTGTAGTTTGAATCCGTTGCATTTTAGGCAGGGTCAGAAAACTCAAATGTTTTAAGAGCAAACTAACTCTGATTGTTCAACCCTCATAACAGGAAAACGTGGTACAGTACTGAGAAGGGGCCGAATTATCAACAGCAAGCAACGCTATGAAAAAAAACCATTTCGAACTTCTGAGATAATTCATTTCAGGCTCCGCAAAAAGAGATCAAAGGCAACATTTGGTACCCGTAAATCGTTAAATCCTATAAAAGTCAGAATAAGAGATATACAAACCGAATAAACTGTTACAAATCTCTAACGAGGGAAAGAAATACAATATATAGTAAGTAAATACAAATATCCATCACGATTGAGGGTTAATCATTGAAAAATGAACTAGTTCAATTCAATGTATCAACTGACACTACCGTATCAATATTCTCACAAGTCGTTCCAAAAATCGACTTTGGAAAAAAATCAGCTAAAACAAACAAAACAGAGATATACTACTACATTCACATGATCAAACCCTGTTAAATTAACACGGTTCAAAAATGGATTTAAAAGAGCACATCAGTAAACAGGCTACAGTATGACCCGTATTTAGGCAGGAGACAGCTATCTTCAAATTACACATGAAACAAGACGCACAAGAAAACCTCACAAAGTACTATAAACTGTATACATCACACGTACCGATACTGTCACAAATCGTGCACATCAACGCAAACTTACAACCAAACAAAATGTTACAAACGATTACAAACGATCACTCGAGAGATATAATATCGTCGTCACTGGCAAGGCTGCTTGAACTCTTTGTCCGCGTGAAAAACGAGCTAATTCGGGCAATTTTCGGTGGTTGCGGCTTGTTTTCCGTGTTCTTTTTTATTTTCTTGATTGGTCGAGGTCCAATCACGGCATCGGAATTACTGAAATAATGTTAGATTCAACTATTTTTCTATAAACTGAGAAATTGAACTCAATGGGACAAAACACGCATAAAAAGTGCCTTGAACAATGAAAACTCATGTTTTACTACAGAACGATCGAAACATTCGTGAAGGTTATGTGGAAAAAAGTACTTTCTATGATTGACATCTTAATCTTACGCCTTCTATAAATATAATCAAAATGTTCACATTCTACTCTTACCCGATATTTTCCAATGCCTTCACTGCGTCTCGAGGAACAGCCCCAGCAGGATTCGTCTTCTTTTTAGGAGAGCCTGAAACATTTAAACAATACACTCACTCTAAAACTAAACACAATACTTACTAACATACGAAACTGAGTCATAAAAGTATATTCAACTGTTTAATCTCTCTACATCTACGAAAGCATCTCCAAAACAATCTGGCAAAGGATGAAAAAAACTCGGAAAGGCAAAACCTACCAGCGAAAACTCTGTTCATCACACTCTTTGGAATCTCGAGGTCGAATGAGTCATTCCTGGAAATGAAATTGTGAAAAGTGCCGAGAAACTAGAACCCACCTCAAAAACTAGAACCTATACTGCAATCAACTAACTCTATTCTCAATCCAAACCACAAAATTAGGTCAATACTAGGTGAATATTGGTAGAATAAACAACGCGATGCGATATTCCTGCATTCACACGACTGAATGTTTCACTCATTGTTCATGTTAATAGCCGGTTTTCGGTAAGCTTGTGCAGGTTACAGAACAAGGTTCGTTTTTGAATATCAACTTTTGACTGTTTATGCTATACCAACCTCCTGAAGTGCTATTTACAACCAGTTGGTAACCAAAATATGAAAACCAGCTAACCGTTTATCCTACGCAACGCAAATCTTGGCAAATCAACCCACATCGTGTCATTCAAACTGGGGAAGGGTATCCTGGCCGAACTGGTAGACGGGACCTCCATGTGACCCAAATCAACCGAACCATCCTCGTCCGGTCGAGCCATTGGTTCCACACGGGAACAACCTCTCAGAAGACCACCCTGGAATAAGGGTCTTTTGCTTCTCTTTTGTAAAACTTTCTGTTTAATCTTCCTTAAACTATCTTTTCACACATATTATGCACACAAAAACATCCTCCCAGAACAGCCAAAATCTATTGGGATAGGGCGAAAAGCCGGAAATGACACCAAACTACTATACTTTTGCTAAAAATACGTTAAATTTCATACACGTGTATCAGAATTATCGAAACCTGCTCAGAGTTAGCTGAAAAGAAGCCTGTTTTTCAAAGTATTCGGCCTAATAAACATATTAATGAAAGTACTCTCATAATCAATTCACAACTGATTAGGTAGATCAAACACACCTTTGGTACCGGTCTCTTGAAGGCGCTTTCAATAAGATCTTCATTCAGATTCAACGACTGGTTGAAGCCCAATGAAGCGCGCTTAGTGGGACTAAAATTTGTCGCATATTAAAAACAATAGCAGTGTAGCACTCAAATGTTTCCTCCAATGAATAAATAAGGTAAAGGTCAAATCGTCATTTTTTCCTAGGAGTTATGATCATGACCAACTTATGATCATTAACGTAAAAAGTGATCGTTCATAAACTGCATGGAATATGATTACAACTATGTATACTATACGTAATAAACTACCTTCTATCGAAGACGGATTTCAACTTGGGGTTGTATGGAGTCGTCTTATTGGCTGCCAGTCTCAGCTCATCGGCCTCTTCCTTCAGCGCCTGAAACATTGAAACGCGTTATAGAAACGGTAGCTGAGACATGGTTGGTGGAATAGTTATTCGTGGAGTACTACATTTGTAGCAGCAATTTAGGCCCCACGTGAATGCATCATTTTTACAGAGAGTAATGTGAAGTGGAAATAGCAAACTGCAACATGAAAACATACACTAGCAAGGTTGTCCGAATAATCAGAAAAATTCGAGAAACGGACTACTTTTAAGCCGAAAATATGAAAGTCGGACTACTTTTGATGAAAAATCCTAGATTTTTACGTGTTTATATCTGGAAACGGATTAATTTTCGTCGCTTAGTCAGACCTTACTGGTGTATGCATGAAAACTTTTGAAAAGACGGAACGGTTGCAAGTTGAACGTTTTTTTTCTACATGAAGTTTGGAGAATCTTGGCTGTAAATAAGATGCATTATACCGGAACCGGCCTGTAATAATACACCAGTAAAGTTGTCAAAAAAGGACTTCTTGTTCTGCAATAGTCCGACCTTACTGCCTGTAACACACCGAGATGTTACCTCGAGCTAACAAAAACCAAAACAGTCCAACATTATTCGCTCTGAATATAATACTTGTTTGGAGAAATCCACTCCAGTGAATTCTCTGTAGTATGGGAACAATCAAACTTGGCATTTTCCCATTTGACAATAAAAAGTAGATTTGTTCTACCCATTCCTTTAGGGTCACCAGAACGAAATGAAGGAAAGTTGAAAACATCTAACCTGAACGAGTTTCTTGAGTTCCATTTCCTTTTTCTCTTGCTCTCGCAGCCTCTTTTCATGTCGTTGCAAATCCTCGTTCATCCTACACATCTGCTTTTTCGTATCCGATAACTGACTGCAAAAAGGACACGGTGAAAACTCTAGAAAGCATAGAAATATGCCTGCACTGCATATTTGTAGAAATATATACTGTAAAAATGGAAGCACATGAAGTTCCGTCTTTCACGCAAACTTCCAGTAGAGTAGCCAAAATCAAATCAATTTTTCATGTTTTGGACACAAAATCATTAAATTTGAAGTGTTTGAATTGAAAAAAGTTAGTTTTTGAAGAACACTATTCCACCCCCAAACATATGAAAATACCACCTTGTTCATGTTTAACCAGCACTTGAGGGTTTAACCGTTTGATCAACTAACATGCACCAAGGTTAAACTATTCGACAAAAAGCAGTCCGTTTTTAGTTCGAAACATGTTAGAATTAACGAACTGGTATCGAAAATAGACTGTATCTCTCGTTTTCGAATAAAAAGTAGTCCGTTTTCCGATTTTTCTCGCTCTTTGGACAACTTTACTGGGGTTTAACTAACTAACCGTTTCATCATCGTGAGAAACTGTGCCGAATCCGGGTCTCCCCTCTGATTCACATACTTATCGATTGCGCCCTCGGCTGCGTCATCCTTGCCGCGTAACACTAATTTGTAGCTGAAAGTAATGCAGTCAGATGTTTCAGCTCAACAATAAATACCCGAATACCCGGATTGGATTGGACCCGTCATTTTATATGTATTGTCAGTGTCAGTTGTCAGCTTGAAAACCGGAAGGTTTAACCATGCTAAAATCAAATTTTGATAAGCATTCAAACTATGAAGTCCCAATTCCCAAACTACAGGGTACGACAGTGCCCATATCCACATATCCACGCGCTCGAAAAGTTGAAACGTGAGAGAAATGAAGTGTCTATGAGCAGTGTATAAACAATGAAATACATGATAGAACAACAACTATAACCGATTTGGTAGTTGTGAATAGGAATAGGTTTCAAAGTACGATCAAACACAGGCTCTTTTTGTAGGTTGAACACATCTTAAATATGACTAATAGACTGAAACGATTCCGTCTTTAGATTTAAATTTAAGCACGTTCATCTCCTGAATTTGAAACAAAAACACATACAAATAGTACTGACTATGGCAGAAGATACCCCGTTTCACGAAATTTCCTTGATATTATATTAGGATAATTATAGATGGGGTGTGTGGGTCTACGAACAAAAACTTACAACTCGCAGGCTCTAAGTCGAGCCTTCGTTGTCTCAACTTCGCGATGCAATTCCTCTTGATCCTGTGAAAGTGAGATTTATTATTAACTCGACTCAACCAACTTTTCGGTAAATATTAACAGTCGAGAGTAACATTACGAAAATGGCGCTTTTCATCCATATTTCATGTTATCACAAAATCGGCTACTTATCAAGAAAACAAGAAACCTTTTCAATGAAACCATTTTTCACATGGACAGAAAAGAGCCATCCCTGTATAGTCTTTTCCATTCCTACTGAGACTCCTACAGTAGGATTTCCAAACTCCCAAGCCGTTTTGCTCATTTTCTTTTTTTTAGTATCTCCTTTTCCTTCTCACGTAGAGTAAATATACGAGAGCATTTTTCATGAACTAAATTTTCAGCTTCACAACAGCCTTCGGAAAGTTTGTGAGGTTACTGTAGGAGTCTCAGTAGGAATGGTGTGAACTATAGCACGGAGTCGCTCAAAAACACTGCTTCACCTTTTCAAATGCATTATCACGTAAAATATGTAAAACACAACGCAATTCAGAACGTATAATGCTTTTTATTTATCTTAAAGTGTTTCACGCAAACCTTAACGTTTAAAGAAGGAAGATTATGTCGTCCGATCCCAACGCTTCAGTCCTTTAAACTGCAATACATTTTTCAATTGCAGTTTTAAGGACCGTTGACACGGGAGTGGTCCACATAATCGTCCTGCTTTAGTGTGACATTTATTGGAGTCTACTTGAGATATAATACTCACCTGCAACATCATTTCGAGATGCCGGTTCCTTGATTCGAGTCCGGGAAGTTTCTTGGCCAATTTCGCCTTCTCGCGTTCCAACTGGAAATCGAAAACAAGTCACGTTTGTGGGTGGTGAAGTCTAAATGTAACCGGGTTCTTTGGTAACCTGTTTTCGGGTTACCTTGTTATCTTTCAGGTCACTTTGCGAGAAACGGGAATAAAATTACCGCGGTAACTTTATTCTCGTTTCTCTCCAACATGTGCTAGTTATTTGCTCTCACATTCAGCGGGGATACGAGTGATCCGGAGTTAATCTCAATAGAATCAGTGCACATATGGAGTACTTCATACTCCATATGTGCACTGATTCTATTGAAATTAACTCCGGATCAAATAACTTTACCAACTGCAGTATTCGGCAATCGTGTAAGTAATTGTTGCGAAACATTCGTGTGCGGTTGTAACCAGTACCTTGTCGGACAAACTGTCTCGTTGTTTCTTCATCGCAATCAACTCCTCCTTCGAACTGCAGGTCTCGTTGCGCAGTTTCTGTACTTCAATCGATAATTCCTCGAACTGCAAATTGCAAATATTCTTGGTTTATACACTCAAGAGACCCCAAAATAGTCATCAAACAAGGTTGTTCCAGAACTTTTTTTTATAACCATTTGCAGGCACGGGTAACTGGTTACTACTGTGACTAACCGAAATAGGTCTTCTGTTTCGGGAAACCTGCAAAAAAAATTAAACGAAAAGGGTAGGTTCGCAAAAACCCAATTGGTATTGGATAAATATGTCGTATATTGTTACCTTGGCAGCCTGATCTACTTCCTCTCCTTTTTGTGCATCTGAATCCGCCTCCGTTGTGTCAAAGAACAACTGCTTGATCAGCGTTCGTTCCGAAACGGCTTTGCGGCAGATCGGACACGACGGCTTCACCTGAAACATTCGAGTGTGGTTAAAAGATAGAAGATAAGGTAAGATAAAAAAAACACGCGAAGTGTCCTCGTCCAATCTATTCTCTTGTGATCTAACCTTAACGTTAGGTAACCATCTCTGGTAAGTAAGATAGTGATTGTTTTTCTTCGGATAACCTATGAATATGAACCAGTAAGATCAGACTATTTGACAAAAATGAGTCCGTTTTAAGATCTGAACGGTCGAAAATCAACGATTCTCAAATGTGACCGTCTCCGACGGAAAATCACCCGTTTTTCAATTTCGTATGGCTATTTGAACAACTTTACTGGATATGAATCAGTACACACACTTTTCGATTAACAACCCTAAGACACACCGAACCGGTAACTTAGCTGTTTCTTGGAAAATAACCAGGTCCTAAAAAGTAACACTGTAAAACAAGGAAACCCCAAAAATCTCACCACAAGCCATTGTTGTAGACACTCGTAGTGGTAGGTATGCCCGCAGGAGACTGCGGCTATATTCCCCGCCTGAAACTGCGAGGTGCAGATAGAACATCTTGCCCGCGAGAGGGCACTCATCGAACGGGAAACTGAAACAAAAACGTACTTGTTCATTTACAATAGTTTGTAAATTCAATGCTAAGCTGTATCATTTATCCGAAGAAAATACATTCAAAAGAAGTGATATGGGAATGAAATTCTTCACATCGTAGTAGCACCACGCTTTACAAACCATTTAATCAACGAGAATATTTTCTAGAAAACCCTGAATTTATGAAATAAATGTTACAAATATAAAACATACGAACAAAAATACACAATACTCCGAAAATCAGCGCCCCGAAATTTGAAAACCTATCTGGTACAGAAGATTTGAAACTACCGTACCCAGCACACTACATTCGCGATAGAGCAGACTTTGCACCAAATACTCACAACTCGATATATCAGCCAAAACTGTTGTTGATCGGTTAAAAAACTTGCATGTTACATTTTATTCATAATAAACAATCACATTATCCAAATATATATATGTTAAACCAATAGAAACACAGAAAGTTTTCAAAACCTTATATATCACAATCGCATCAGCGAAATACAAAACTAAATGAGACCAAATTGACTTCACATAATTTAATATTAAACTATAACACTACTAAGATAGAATAAAGGACAAAGTATACTTTTGGTCCCTAACCAACAGTTGTAATATGTCTTTCAACTTCTAACTAACACTTTTCGAATAGAACATTTGTCAGCTCTAGAAAGAACGAGCGAGAGAGAGAGAGAGAGAGAGAGAGAGAGAGAGAGAGAGAGAGAGAGAGAGAGAAAGAGAGAGAGATCTTCAGTTAACAAGGGCCTATGAGAGTCCAAACTACAGTCGGAAAATGAATCGACAACACGTTTTTACAATAAAAAGCTTCTCAAATAAACCCTTACTACAATGTTATTGATAGTGTGCGACTATATAATATCGAGAATGGTGAAAAGTATGAATGTGGTGAAGAAAAGTCCGGAGAATAGATTGTTGACCGCCATGTAGATATGACGCCAGTCCTGCGTGTAGTCCGTCTGAATGTTTCACAGAAATTAGGGGCTCATTATGTTGAGAATAGCATTATTCGTCAATATAACTCTCATACAACATCTCCAAAGATTTGCACAACACATGAAGCCGTGTTCTTTTGAGAAAGAGTGAGAGCTGGCGAGAGAGGGAGTTTGAGAGAGAGAGAGAGAGAGAGAGAGAGAGAGAGAGAGAATAGAGAGAAAAAGAAGAGAGGCAAGAATCCAATTGCACAACCGTCTTACCTCACTGCTTGCTCTCTGATTTTCCTGATCTTCCAAATATCGTTGATAATTGGCAGACTGTTCCGGCTCAATGCAGCAAATCGAGCGGTTTACCTAAAAAGTGAATAATTGAAATTTGAATTAACACCCAGTACAGTATTTTAAACATGAATGCAACTGTGTCGCGAACGTCCTATTCATTTGAAGAGAACTAGAAAAATCTTCATCTCAGTAAGAACTGGCTAATCTTCAAAGAGCCAATTTTCACTCAAAAAATGTCGAAAGTGATCTCAGTGCTTGCTTTCTGATATTCAGCCCAGTTTTGCTTAATAATGTCTTAATACCGAATTATTATTTTTTATCATTGTTGAAGCAGGACGATTATGTGGACCAATCCCGTGTCAACGGTCCTTTAAACTGCAATTGAAAAATGTCTTGCAGTTTAAAGGACTGAAGCGTTGCGATTGGACCACATAATCGTCCTTTTATAAAAAAACATGTCCCTCACCAGTTTGGCTGCTAGAAATACTCGATGTGCGGGGGGAACAGTCCTTCTGGCCCGGCTCAATGCCATGCAACCGACTGTCAACAGCATACTCAGGGTGGTCATAGCGAAGACTGACTCGTAGAAACGGTCTGCAAAAGAGAACATAAATACGTAAAACTCCTTATTTCGCATAAAAATTGGCCTATTCTCCTGATTTTCGCGAAAACGGAGTCCAATTTTCGTAGAAAGTGGAAACGGTTTGAAATTTGAAATAACTTGAGATTCATAGTTCTAGTTCTATTCTACCCCATTCGGAAAAACAGTAACGACAACAAAAGTAACCGATCATACGTCGAAATGGTATGGATTTCAACTAGAATTTGACCCGTTCATAGTCATTAAATTGTTGAAGTATGATTACCGTAACTCTCACATGGACGAAAATAAGACCAACAATCACATAAGCAATCTCCAATCACAAACTTTGGGTTCGACGCCTGTTTACATTGTCAATTATCCAGTAATATTTAACTTGAAACCACAAACTTCACTAGATTACTGAACTAGTGTAACTATGTAGAGTGTGCACATCAACAAAAACAATAACAACAAGACCCGAAACAAACTCGACTCACAAACTTTGGGTTTGACGCCAGCGAAGCCGTTTGGCGGTGCGATTGAGCAGAGGAAAAGGAAGCACATTGTCTGTAGACAAAGGGTGACCAGCTTGATATAGGCCTGCGTACGAAGGTCCCCGAAAAGGGGAGACACCTGAAACATAGAAACAATTTATACTATAACTTTAATTTAAAACTTTTTTTATATTTTATACTAAAATTTATAGCTTTATATTACTTATAGCCTGGGTACGAAGGTCCCCAAAAAGAGGAGATACCTGAAACATTGACTGATTCGATTTCGACAATGTTCAAGGGGAAATAATGTACAATCATACACCAGCAAGGTAAGACTATTCGACGAAAGGAAGTCCGTTTTACGATTCCAACACCTAAAAATTAATGATTTGCATCGGAAATAGACAAACTTACGTTTTCTCTCGAGACGAATTAGTGAGCCGTTTATTTCTTTTGGTTATTCAGACAGTATTATAATCAATATAACTGCCACCCATCAGCATGAAAGTGTGGCTAAAGTTGTGAATCAAAAAAATATTTAATATTAATATTATTATTTTATCAATAAAACCCACCAGCATCAAAAGTGTGGCAATAGTAACCGGCAGCCGCAAAGCCATTCGCAATGTGCTCATCTTCTTCTCGGCATTCGTGCACACTTTCAGTACTTGTAGGGACTCGATCCCACCCAAATGGGTCACATCTACTGTCTGCTGCTGAAAATAACCAGTTTACATAATCAATAGATTTAGATCAAAAATTTCAATTTTAATAAGTGCAATATATGTAAATTTTGAAAAAAAAACTTAGTTTAAGGGTACATCAACTATATAATATGATCTACTCGTGGAACCAACCACATACCCTACAGTAACCTCTTGACCTACTGTAACCTGGCCCAACCTACAGTAATCTAACGACACAACTACCGTAATCTGACCGAATCTAACATGGTCCCACCTACTTTGCCCGGTCTCGACATACCGTAACTTGTTTTGACCCACTGTAATGTGGCCCAACCTACAGTAATCCAACCCACTCTACAGTAACCGGTCTCGAACTACCGTCATATATGTGATCTATTAATTTGACTATACAGTAATCTAACCCCAACTACCGTAATCTAACCGAACCCACAGTAACATGGTCCAACCTAACTCAACCGGTCTCGACATACCGTAACTTGTTTTGACCCACTGTAATGTTGCTCAACCTACAGTAATCCAACCGACTCTACAATAACCGGTCTCGAACTACCGTAACGAATGTGACTCGACCGCCACCTACAGTAATTTGACCGAATCTACCGTAATATGATCCAACCTAACGTGACCAGTGCTGTCTCCACTTACAGTAACCTGTCTCAACATACAGTAATCCTGCGACACAACCTTCCAACCTACCGTAATCTAACCAAAACTACAGTAATCCAACCCAATATACAGTAATCTGACCCACTCCACAGAAATCCGACCGAACCTACCGTAACCTGTTTCGACCTATCGTAACGTGAGTCAGACTACCGTAACCTGTGCTGTCTCCACTGACAGTAATCTGACCCAATCTACAGTAACCAGTATAGACCTACCGTAACCACCCAAGCGGTGTGGTCCTGTGTCAGACGTGACATTTCCTTGTCTTCGTCCATTCCTTCCTGCATTACAATGGGACGGCGCGGACTGAAAATTAATCAATAACACCACAGGGAAATAAAAACCGCTAATTGACAGCAAAGTTACTGCAGTTCTACCCCGGTTTGACTGCCGATTTACCGCTGGTAGTACCGCGGTACTACCAGGGGTAAATCGGCAGTAAATCGGCAGTAAACCCGCAGTAACTGCGTAGTAAACTAATTGATATTCAAATCTACCACAAATAATCTAAAATAATACTTTCTCAAAAAATAGTTTCATTTAACGCAATAGGAGTGCTCCATGCTCCCTATCAACGTCAAAGGAAAATAGAATACCTTTCTGTTCTCGAAAAGTACCTCAAACTTGGGTAATTAAACCGAAATCAACTCAAACCTCAACGACTAGTGATGGAGAAGTCCGTACTTAAGTAAGAGCGGAAAATATTTTTTTTCAAAATTCGTTTTTAAGGGTGAAAATGCATTCAATTTTCCAATATGCATGAATATTAGTTGTACATCAGGATATCGGAACAAATTTTTGGACAATCATGATTTGGTAAAGAAATTGAAGTTATGAGCCATAACTATGAAAGTTCTTCTCTTAAATTTCCATTATATGGTTTTCCATCATGATTTGCTAAGTAAAATGTCAATTCATTCCATTTTAAACGATTGAATACTCATATGGTAGAAATCCAGTTGTCAGGAACTCATCAACGATCGAAAAAAAGTTGAACTGTCGGACATAAAAAAAATTATCTGCTCATTTTCTCGAAACTGATTTGTATAATCTCCGATACGTTTATCCCTTCAGTTTTTGAGTTATAACATTGCATTTCTACACGAAGCACGCACTTTTGAATAGTTTACTATGAATCTACTGCGGGTTTACTGCACGTTTACTGCGGATCTACCAGGGGTTCGCCTTACTACGGGTTTACTGCGGATTTAACCCTGGTCACGAAATTCCTATGACTCATTATTTGTACTTGAAGTTCAATATATATATTGAAACAAGTGTAATATACGGACCTTGCGCAGAAAATGCCCAGCTACTTTTGTAGCCAGCTAACCATCCTAAACAATATAGCGTACACGTCAGATATCAGGATATTTCAAGTTTGATACTTTCTACATTTTCCGATCTCCATTTTCTCTCGCTTTCATAACAACATTATTACTTTTTTGAAAATATTTCTAACTACCAAACTCAATATATTCTAACTAACAGATAATCAAATCGCCTCCGTATCTATATCAACGCTACAACATAAAGACACGGTTGTGTGGAGAGACTACATGGAAAGACTAGCGCGCTAATTTAGCCCCCATATCTATACCACTGTCATGACATTGAGACGCGCTTAACATGACGGCTCTCTAGTGGTGGAACGAAAACTTCTGTAACTCTAGGAACATACCGTATTCTATTTACTTCGTCCACCTTCGAGAACGTGACTTTTTTCATTGGCTCGAAGGCTGTGAAGAAGATACAACACGTATTTTCTTCTTCTGGGTATCTGAAACATTCGAGTGGTCTACATCAATGGTTGAACTATTTGAGATATTAGAGCCAGCCCATACATGTTTCATGAACATTTCTCGGTATCCTTCGGTTATTTCATTCAGAGTAGATGAGCCTGAGATTCACCAGCTGGTTACTTTTCTAATCTCAAATCTCCCAAACAGGAACTTATCCGTAAGGTCTGCCTTTGCTACAGAAAAGAATCCGTTTCCGACTTAAATATGTGAAAATCAATGATTCTTTATACCACATTCTCAGTTCGAAGAAAAAGGGAGCTCATTTACTCAATGATTCTCAAAACTTACAGAGGTTCATTAGAGCATGCAAATAGGTTTGCAGCAAATTTCTAAAAACTGTCCCGTTGTTCTGCTATATCCATGACGTAATCACGTAATCAAAACAAGTCAACCAAGAGCAAAGAGTCTCACTGAGGTATAACTCATTAAGAAGTAAATCTCATCAAATATATGAGCGTCACGAAAACCTCAATTTCTGAATTTAACTTCCGATAAAGCTGGCCAACTAAAACCCCAAACAGAACGTGAAGAAATACTATCTAGAAACGTGAACCATTCCATATGTTTCGAACTGTAAGGTGCACAATCCAATCAACAAGGTCTGTTTCGGGTGATAGTCTGTTCCACGCACTTATACCCCTCTACAGTAACCTTCGCGAACTTCGAGAACAACGTTTCGAAGTTTGATGTTTTCGGAATCACTTCAAATTTAGCTATTGTGTTTTATACCTTTACTTCTACAATCTCTGAACGTTTTAAACCGAAATAATGATTTATTCATTGGAAAAAAGCCTCCTGGATATTTGACAGATTACTGTAGAAAGACATTGATTGGTGAAACGAACTATAAAACAAGTGAATACCGCACCTGCGATAATCGATGCTACAGTATGCCGCGTAGCGAAATTGCGCCGTCGCGTATACAGTCCCATCGAGAATGTCGATATTTCGGAAATCCAGCTGGCACGAAGTGGAATCGGTGCAAATACTGGAAAAGAGGAAGTTGGTCACAAAGTAAAGTGACGATGCTAGTGAATTCTATATCTAACCGGGTTTTTAGGTAGCCTAACCCTTTTTTGGTAACCTCTTTTTCAGGTTACCTCAGTGGGTAACCGGATGGTAACCTAAAATGAAAAACCGTTACTTTGAACGGTAACCGGATTTCAGTTTTAGGTTTCTTCCAGGTTACCTAGCAAGTAACCTGAAAATAGGTTACCAAAATAGGGTTAGGTTACCTTAAAACCCGGTTAGTTGTAGAATTGGCCTACTATTTCGCCAAAAACGAGAAAATGTGTCAATTTCTGTGACTTTTTTGTCGAATAATCGAACCTTACTGGTGTATGGTTGGCCAACCCATCTGTCGCATACTCTGGTAAATACTAGTTCTATCCAACCCTTTCTTGTAGTTTGATCTCAATACACTACGACTCTACGACTATTGACCGGAATGCAACGAGATCAAACTACAAACACAGCAGTATAGAGCAACATACACCGTAAAAGCTCGCTTTGGAAAGAGCAAGCAATAATGCAGAAAAAATCGAAAGAAGGACACTATTTTAAAAGTCCCGAGAACAATGTTTTTTTTGCAAAACCACGAAATTGACTAATTTGTCGTGGAAAACGACCTGCTTTTTGTATGACACTTTTTTCTCTGAGAAACAAACAAACGTGTCACCGTTTCAAGCAGGTCAAATATTGCCAATCAATATTTCCCACCTGTGATCTACCAGCGGCGGAGTCCATATTTTGTGCTGTTCCCTCAACATCAACGAGCCCACCTTCCATTCCTCTTCGTTCCATTTCAGACGAGAATCTTCCCAGGACTAAAGATCAAAAATCAAAGATTAGCCGAATAGGGTGCGAACTGAGTACACTAGTGAAACTTCTGGTAGTGATTTGGTCTTATAGTCATCCAAACCCAGCTTCAGAGGCAAAAAATTCTTATTGGTCGTTATTTTCATACGCTACTTCGATTTGAGGCTCATGTCCGTTAAATATCGTTTTCATTACCCAAAATCTAAGTGACAGCCTGGATCTCGCGTACGCCTGATCGCTTTAGCTAAGAACAAACTCGCGTGTTCACATTTAAGCGCTCTGCGCATGAATCGCGTGAAACAAGCGCGATACGCAGCGAATTGGTGTTTTGACCATCCCGAATTGCAATGAGCAGTGTCCCACCACGAAAGTTTCGTGGATGTCGAGCTCAATGCAAGTTTAATCGGTAATCGCACAAATTACTTCAGGTGAGAACGCTGTGGTTTATAGCAATTTCAAGAAGTAATTTGAAATCACGAACCAAGTAAATGTCTCCATAGAGGTTGAACTGGTAACTAGAGTCTCGCGCCAACTCCACGTGTTGAATCAAAACGTCTTCGATCTGGAAAATCGATATGCATGTTTTACACTGACAAATAGTTGCCTTGAAAACGCTGTCTACCGGCTCCAGCTGAACTTGGCAACCTCTCGGGTATTTTTGAAGAGTTGTCGTTATATTTCTTTAGCAATTTGTTGTGGTATAAGGCAGGGTTCATACTTCCTGTCGCCGAATTAAGCGACAGCGACGTGATTTGGCAACAAAAAAGTATGAACACCCAATTGGCGACGCGACGTCGCTGTAGCGGAACTCGGCAACAAGCGACGCGATCGATAATCATGATTTGTGTATTGTCGCGCGTGTTGCCGAATTCAGCGACAGGAAGTATGAACCCTGCCTAACAGTTCACTTTCTGTAACGAGTTAAGAGTAATTTCCTGAATTCGATACAAAATCAAAAGAATCACGTCTTTGAACAGAAAAACGGACACTTATCCGAATAGTCACACCTTATTGGTGTGTGTCAACCGTAATATTTATATCTTTCCAAAAAGTACCAAAAAACGGAGGTCGGCCGTTTCACATTTAATCCCATTAAAATTGATGGGTTTTTTTATCAATAATGGGCACATTCTCGGGCTAATAGGAAAGGGGAAGAGAGTGAAAGGGAACGGGGGGTATGACAAAGGCGACGAGGGCTGAGGCAAAGGGGACGAGGAATGAGGCAAAAAAACACTCTTAGGTATCGTAGAAATGGGAGAAGATGAATCAATAATAAAGATACAGAACAAGGAAAGTATTATGGAGTAATCGGAAACTAAATTTGACTTGATTTCTCTCTAATTATCGATCCACCCCTCGTCCCCTTTGCCTCAGCCCTCGTCCCCTTTGCCATATCCCCCGTCCCCTTTCACCCTCGTCCCCTTTCCTATTCACCAAATTCTCGGGATATTGGCCAAACAGTAGTAAATTTTTCGAGCTTTTCTGACTATTCGGACTGGTGTATGTGATACTGTAGCATTGACACCCCAGTAACCGGTAATCCAGTAACCGGTTCGAACCGAACCGCGAACCAACCAACCAACTTACCGTAATATTGATATCCTTCTCGGGTGGGGGTAGGGTGTGGAAAGAACGAAGGTCGTCCGTTTTCTCGTAATCTTTGTCCAACAGATAGTAGTACAGACAGTCCTCATCCCCTGAGGGGCCTTCGTACGAAATGAAGTCTGCAGTAAAGAGAACGTATTTCTAGTCAGCGAACTGGTTAGAAATCTTAGAATTACCAGTTTACCACTTATATTGCAAGCATGGAACACTCAGATGTGCTTCAAACTTTGTTGCCACACCTTCGTACGAGATGAAGTCTGCAAGAAAAGGAAGGTAACATCATTAAACTACTCTCAAACACCAGTTATATTGCGCTCATAAAACACTGAGATGCGCTGAAAACGTTGTACACACTTTTCCTTAAGAATTTCTTTATCCCATTGTGAAACTACCCTAATAACAGTTTTCTATTCATGTGGAGCTCATGAAATACTCAGACGTGCTTTGAACTTCGTCACCACATCTCTTTGCAAAAAGTACTACCGGTCTACCGACTGGTCAGAAACACCAGTGTCCTAGTTATATTGCAATCATGAAACACACAGATGTGCTATGCTAGATTTTCACCAAGGTTGCTAGATTCGAAATTCGACTGTTCTCGCTAACACTTATTATGAATCTGCATGTGTCACTATTTTGAGAATAGCTTTCACTGAATTGGAAAATAATATCTTAGAGAGGGCTGACTTTTGGTCGTGTTATCGTAATGAAATGGCACACATATAATGAAAAACCAGAACATTGATTAAACACCAGTCCGCCACCCGCTAACTACAAATTGACAGCCGTGTACAAACTACAACTGGTAAGGTGGTAATTACACTTTCTGATGAATATAAATACCCCATTTCCCACTTCAATTAATTCCGGAAATAGCAATTTTCAAACGACACTACAATTACAATTACTAGACGCGATGGCAATACAATTTTACCAATAAGTACCAATCACGCAGCCATAAATGCCAGCTAATTAGAAATGATATTCGAACGCATTCGAATGTCTCACAGGGAACATATATATGTAGAGTACAAATACAAAACTGAACCCACCCGAGTTTTTCGTCAAGTTCTTTCTCCACTCGCACTCGGCCCGTGTCAATGGTGGAGCGTCGGTCAGTATCAGGGCAGTTGAGGTATTGATCCAGTAGATCAAAACTCCAAATAACAGTTTTCCGAGAAAGAACCCCATGATTCAAGGTGAGTTTACACCCAAACCACTGTACAACGGTTCACAGCGAAAGCTTACCGTATACCTGATCGAAGAGTTAATTAATAAAAATTAAGATCATACACTCCAATCCAAAATAAATAAGGAATGTTATATCAGAAAATTGTATGCTTACGTATTGAAGACACGTATTGAAGACAGCGACCTAAAGAGGCACATCGAAAAGTGGTGTATACAGTACTCCCTAGCTGTCAATTACACCCCAAAATAAATCAGAACAGAAACTAAGTGAGTAGCTTGATAACCTTCTAAAAATATATTTGAGCTTGAAGTGAACACAAAGGTGATATATCCAGACAGACACAAGTCCCGTTTTTCGGCTTCCCCAGTTGGTAACGGATTGATAAACTAGGCGGGTTAAAAAAGGTTCTTCTTTATGAAAAAAATGAGGCTAAATAAATGATTCTTCGATATTTCACACTAAAATGGTACAATCTCAGTTCGGCACGGCTTTTATACCTCTCGCACGTCTCCTAGACAACCATTGATTCTTTCATTGTTGCGCGCTAATTTAAAACGAAATAAATTATTCACGCCAAATGAACTTACACTCGATTACACCTGGACGATAAAAAAATGTTTAAGTTACATAGTTACTGTAAGCGTACGTCAACATAAAAAAATTGACCCAGAAATAAATAAAAACCTCTGAATTTCAATGCTGTAGAATGCAGTTTTCCCATTAAATTTCCAATTTGCCGATTATGGGTCGATCAACAGATCGAAACAAAACCATTGTTTCCCAATTTCGTGCACTTTTATCCAAATCTGAGTCATCAAGACTCGAAAATAGAACGCTAGCTGTATTCATATTTATAAGTTCCCTATACAACACATTTACCACCCCAATTCGGTGGATTACATCTATAGAATCAAAAACACAAACTAATCTACTACTTCGTTCAAATGTTACACATCTTCTTCTTATTCTTCTAATATCTGGTGGTCGGCACCTGAGCATCTCCGTGCTGGAACAGTTTCCAGGCCAGCGGACCACCCCAAATACCGCCAGACTGCGGCTGAGCCACCATTCCCTGCAAATTATTGATAAATAAAATCAGTAACTTTCACTTTTGTTCATACAAATACAATAATCTAGCTAGGTACACATCAGAACTATACTCTGACTACCATATTCAAAGTTTAAAGTTTAGGTACAACCCTACAACAGGGAGCGATCATAATGGTCGTAGAGATTCTGAGCATAAGTGAAATACCCCGTAAAAATGGCGCTGACCCATGTTCATTTTTGGTTCTTTTCGCTACTTACTCACCAAAAACCAAAGACGTTTGTATTTTTAAATGCACAATCATGATTTCACGTTGAATATAAAATAACTTTTGTCAGCTGAATATATAATAACTTTTTGTTAAATAGTCCAACCCAGGGGCGGGCAGAAACCGGTTTGACGTCGAGTCTAATACGACCCCCCTCCCCTTTGAAAAATGCAAAAAGTCAAATTTTACCAAATAAACGGAAAATTTTGAGCGAAGTTTCGTCCTGGTTGCTAGAATCGTGCAATTTTCAACTCCATCTATACCAAAAACGACCTCTGTCATTGAATTTTCTGGTTTGCCAAACCATATCTGCCCTCCCCTGGTCCAACCTTACATGTCCAACCATACACCAGTAAACTTGTCCGAATAGTGAGAAAAATTCAGAAAACGGACTACTTTTTCACCGAAAAGAAGAAAATCGGTCTAGTTTTGATGAAAAATCCTAAATTTTCACTTGTTTACATCTGAAAACGGACTAATTTTTGTCGCTTAGTCAGACCTTACTGGGCAATGTGTCCAACCCCGAAAAATCAATACCAAAACAGTACCTGCAGTCCGGTGGGCGAGACTCGGGCGTATTGCCAGAAAACACCGAGAACTGTGGTGAAGAAGGCAGTCGTTAAACCCATGGCAATGTTACTCTCTGAAATGGGATCAAATTTACAAAACGCTATTATGAATTATCAAACAATTGGCTGTTCGACCTTCACAGAGGCCTTAAAGAAGGACGATTACGTGCTCCAATCTCGGCGCGTCAGTCCTTTAAACTGCAATACATTTTTCAATTGTAGTTTAAAGGACTGACGCGCCGAGATTGGAGCACGTAATCGTCCTACTTTAAACTGCCCTAAATGAGCATGAAACGATGAAACTTGTGTTGGTAGCGGTTAGCGGACAAGTGACGTAAAAAACACCAATATTTTTCTGAGAACATCCAGTTTGTGACTCCTGCTAGAGATGGATCCTTAATGAGACTAACACTACTAACTCGTGAAAGAGCCACGTAAGACGTAACAGCCTATACACAGAAATCGATTGAAAATCATGAACCGGACAACAAAAGACGGTGAGAGATTAAGCTTTCACCAGGTAAGTTGGACTATGGTTGAAAATCAGGTTGTTAATTAAGAAAAACGTCACATAAACAGTGTACAACTTCAGTTACTTCAGTAAGTTATTGTAACTAGAATTAAAAAAATCTAACTAATTGTTTTATTTTTATAATATTATTATAACTAACTGAACGAGGCGACAACAGCTCCAGTAGCCGCACTGGCGTAGAAATGATTGTACACGTCATCCTGAAATTGATATTTCGTCTTTACACGAAGGTATGTCTTTTTACTCCTAAAGATTTAGGTCCAAATTCTGATAAACGTGTTTAGGCTAGGCATTTACGTTTTCCACAGTTCAAATCATCCAAAGTTTCATCCAAAGAGCTAATGGTAATCTATTATGTAGTCATACACTAGTAAGGTCCGACTATTCGAAGAAAGTAGTCCATGTTTAGATTTAAACACGGGCAAATTAATAATATTCCATATTTCCATCGAAAAAAGATGGACCACTTTACTGCAACGTGTTCACAGTTTATATTCTAATCCAACCCTTCACATGTCACACGGCAAACAGTTAACATTGCGCTAAGAATGTCAGTGACCCAGAAAGTGTAGTTTGTAGTCTGCTCACCCTGTATGGCAGCATGGGTGCAGTTGACAACACGGCTCCCATTTACCCTTTTCACCACAGTTCATGCTCGAATCACCAAAATACTGTTCATTCAATATATAGTTACTAGTCTGCTGACCTTGTGTCGCAGCATGGCTGCCGTGGACAGCACCGTTCCCCAGGCGAAGGCGACCGAGAGGGGGAGGGGCGCCAGTTGGAAGTATCTCTTCAGGTAGGTTCGGGGAGAGAAATCGGACACCTTCACAGTGTTCATGGCACGGATCTCCAGCAGCGTGTACGGGGCCACTGGAATAACATAAATGAACATGAATATATTATATTGTAATCACATTGTGACAAAATAATTATACACGTGTAAGACAATTATATAATTCAGACGATTATATAGTTCAAAGTTCGGTCCTTTGCCGGAAGCATACACCAGTAAGGTTCGATAGTCCGTTTTTAGATTGAAACACGCGAAAATCAACGACTTGGTATCCAAAATAAGCACATTTCCTGGTGTTCAAGGTTCAACAAAAAAGTGGCCCATTCTTCGATTACTTACTGGCTATTCAGAATTGGAAAGGTATTGTTTTTTTAAAAATAATATTGTATAATGTATAAATAATGTAAAGTACCATTTGAAAACAAGTGACTTTCCCAGCTGATCATTTAACAACTTATAAAAGTAATGTTCTTTTTATTTTCTAGAACTAGAACAAAATGTACATTTGACCATACAATGCGTTCATAACGGAAAATTACCCTATATTATAAATAGCACAGAAAAAGAAGGCCATAATTACATTTTTACTATTGAAAATGTTCTGTTATATAAACTACATAATGTAACGTAAACCCACGGAAGATGGCCGCGTATTTGGCGCAGGCGAGTCCCTTGGTAAATGTTCCCTCGTTCAGGGGTTTGTCGAAGAAACGGGGTCCGAAATGATGCCACGAGTTGGGGAAGAACGAGTTACGGCCCAACATCGACTTCGGCGCTGCAGATCATACGTAAAATACCCTAATATTTTAACATCGACTGCTACGTGATACTCATTTTTGCAAGTTTTCGGAATTGTCACTTTTGAGGTCAGAGGTCATTCACGTCTAAGAAACCACAACCAAGTCGTGATCGTAACGAAATTACAACTTTTTATTTTGCGTATGTAAATTTTCATTGAATAAGGTTAATCATGCTCTTTTTTGAATATTAGACAACCATTCATCCGTCCACGAATATACAAAAAGTGAAAACCAAATCCATATATAAACTATGGGTGAGACATCCCTCCCATGCAACGCGAAAAGTTATAGGGTTATAATCTATCTCTCTAGATGAGATTTTGTACTTAGTGAAAATTCCCAAAGTTCAATGTGTTCAAAGTTCAAAGTGAAAGTTCAATGTTCAATGAAAAGTTAGAAATTCCCCCGTGAGCATTGGGGTATCTTACCTATGCCACTGTTTCGAAATACTTACTGTTCATCAGATCATTGAGTGTGGGATTGACGGCGAGTCCGGGATGTTCCTTGCTCAAGTTGAACTTCTCCGCGATGGCCTTGTACTGGTGCGAGTTCTCGTAGACCTGAAACATTCAAGTAATCCAAACGTAGCACGCCTTTGTCGATAGCTTCATTGAATCAATCGGCTTTCTCACAATGGGGTGAATGGGGACTGTGAACTACCCTACTTTTGAGACTAATAGCACTTTACTAGTGAAACCTAATATCATGCACCGTTTTAGTGTGGTTATCCAGGTGAATCATCAGATTTTCATTCAACTTCTGTGGTATGAATGAATGAATCGTATCTCTCACAGAACAACCCACATGAGCTATATAGCTATTAAGATTTCCTCTATTTCTGAAAAAATCCTAGAATGATAGTTGTTTGTTCAGTCAAGTTTATGTTACAATGTTACATTTTTATAATTCAATTCTGAACATATATCTACCAACAATGTTTTCGAGAGTCTCTAAGAAGGTCTCCTATAGCTCTACAAGTGCACGAATAAACGTCAAATGTTAAATTAAAAGAGCTATGAGATCAAAGCCAAAGAAAATGGCCCACCTTGTTCTGGAATGTTTCCAAATCTCCCGGCTGATCGCCCTTGATTGTCAGATTGTGGAATTTCTTCGAGTCAAGACCATTGGGACCAGCAAGAGAACTTCCATCGGGAACCTGGACAACACATTCGTAGTCTATCGAATGAAAAAAAGCTCAATTTCACGACCTGTAGAAGTAGTTTGACTTTGACTAATTATGAATGCTATTTGAAAAAAATCTACGCAATTGAATATAACGCGGAGTACTCATGTTTCTTCGATGAATGTCAATGTTACGACCCATTTTTTCGATTTTTTATTTTGAACGCGCCCACACAATCGAAAGAAGCCCGTTTTTCGTATTCAATACGTGAAAATTCTGATTTTGGCTCAGAAATAACAGTTTTCCCTACATTGGGTTGAAGAGAGCCATTTTTGGAATAATTCCGTTATTTGAACGACTTTACTGTATGAACTCCATATACCGCCAAGGGTATCTCATTTTTCCTAAAATCTCGCGAAACCCCCTTCTTTTTTGGGTCGCGACCCCAAAATTGTTCAAAACCGCGATTTTCATCAATTTTTGGTTCAATATTCAGTACTTTGTAAGAAGTTCGCGATTTTTTCAAATCTCTAACCCTACTTTTCATCAAAATTAGTTTGCAGCCCTTCATCTTAGAAGAGATTGGTGGTTCGTGGTGAACTCTGAACTCACCTTGGGATCGTACCAATCGGGATCCTCTTCTCTGTGATGCGTGTGCGCGAGACGCAGTTTTCCACTACGAACCACTTCATCCTTCAGTCCAGACTCCTTCCACCAATCGGGACGACCCTTACTGCAATTCACCGCTTTTAGAATTAGAAGATTCAGAAGAAACAAGAGAAACTTAACTCAAAAAGTCTTGCTTGAAGACTTCACCTTTTCACACCACATCTATGAATAGATGTGATGTTGGTAGAAAACAGTTTTGGGGAAAATTGTACAATTGCCCCCCCCCCCCCCCCCTCACCTTAAGTCCCCCCCCCCCCCCCCCGTAGTACTATCACCCCCCTCCCAATACGATTTCCTATAGAGAGGGGAGGGGGGTGATTGTAAATGGGGGGGGGGGTGATTGTAAATGGGGGGTAATTGTACAATGTCGACGTTTAACAATCACCCCCCACAATACAAAATGGGGGGTAATAGTACAACCCCGGACCTGTTTAACAATCGCCCCCCACTCAATCCAAACCTGCAGTAAAGAAGGACGTTGTACAATCACCCCCCCTAGGGGTGGGGGGCGATTGTACTACGGGTCGGATTCCAACCTATTTCGGCTCAAGGGGGGGGGGGGACGATTGTACAATAAACCCCAGTTTTGTTACCGAGGATTCGACGTTTGTAATTTTCTGTGAAAAGAATATTTTGGGACTGGTTCGCTTTTTCATACAATAGTACAAACGTTCACGGCTAAACTAAAACTAACTATTCTCGCTCGCTCCACAGTCCGATCCAGGGAGGTCTCTGGGTCTTGTAGGTGGCTACGAGCGGCGCATCATCGTCGTGACCCATGTCTGAATGAACGATTGCATAGTTCGACCATAGAAAAGTGTGTGATTATTAAGAGTATATAGAGGTATTCGCGAATCCAACCATCACATAACTTAACGTTGATCATCTTCAAAACTGAACTGGGTCCTGCAGGTAAAATTGAGAGATACGCGAATAAGTTGAACAACACAAGCAATTATATAGATATAATACAAAGTAAATGATAACTTAACGTTGATCATCTTCAAAACTGAACTGGGTCCTGCAGGTAAAATTGCTCCGTAACTTTGGCGTCAATGACGGGAACCGACTAAAACGTGAAAACAGTCGAAAACCGCGCCGACTGTCGGAAATCCTGAATCAGGACCGACTTGTCGCGACGGCGGCAAAATTTATTCAAATTTTTGCATGTTTTATATGATAAGGCTGAACAAAGTTTGTGCATTTCGGAAAAAGGAGATAATTTCTACTACTATTTTGAATGTAATCTTCAACTATAACGCGATAAACATGACAATAGGTTATTTTTCTCAGTTTTCGACCTTTTTTTATGAAAATTTGCTTTTCACTGGTAAATTTCTCAAAATTGGATAAATTCAATACCACCTACATATTTTCACATTCTACATGATGATATTCAACAATTTCTTCAAATTGTGTATCCTACTTCATTTAATGTCAATTTAAAGTAGTAAATGAGTGATTTTCTATTTCTGTCGCGACAAGTCGGACCCCTCCGACTGTCGGTGCACCGTCATTGACCGGTAGGTTTGCTGAGTGAGAGATACGCGAATATGTTGAACAACACAAGCAATTAGATAGATATAATACAAAGTAAATGATTTTTAAACTATCAAAATTAGAAAAATTCAGCCGGCGGCCGCTCACACTAAGGACACGCCTTATTGACGCATACTTCGTGCTGGCGTGAAAACAGTGTCAAGAAATTATAATTGGAGAAATCGTGCTCTATCGCCAAAACCAGCCGCGACGCGTTCAAATTGGGAACGCCCGCGTCTTAAATCAACCGCGACAGATGTTTCACGTACGTTTCTCGTTTTCACGCGTGCTCAAATTTGCATATCACGTTTCTTTCGTTTCGAGCGATTCTTTGCTCTTCCTGTTAGTTGTGCTCTTATCTCTTGTAGATGTCTCAGTTCTCAACATTTTCGATAGTCACTTCGTTGTTCTGGCAGTTTCGCAACCAACAACGTTGATTGAAAGAAAAAATACTAGGTCAGAGATCTCTTTGCTCAGCTATCAATCAAAAGATGGTATATTGAACGTTGCATGTTTTTTTTGCACTATAAACTAAAACGATAGCTAAGTTTGAACCTTGGCCGACTGGTGTTTGAATGGTTCAATTGCTGGTTTTCCTCTTGTTATGTTTTATTCACTCAATTCCTTACTTGGTAGTAGATTTTGATTATGTTATGTTTTCATTATATAACAGTTATTTTTTGTCGCCAGAAATAGCGATATAATAAGTCCTGTGTTTCAGTTCTTCCCTAAATGTTTGCGTGATGAGCAATCTATATGGGGAACAGTGCCCGCGAGTTCTAAACTGGTCGATATTGTTGATACTACCAGTATTAGTACTGACCAATCAGGCCAATTTTGATCTGGAAAAGGTTAGTCGGACTACGGTAACAACGCTTATACCCAACTTTGTAATTCATGCAAGATGCAAGCCATAATTCACAAGCCATCGTACAACTTTTCTGTTTAGAGGCTGCAGTGTCCTCAGTATAGCAGCTATATTTTCACACCCATTCTTACTTATCGAAACGTTCAGAAGTTTATTTGCCTTCTCCTCATATGAGGGGGTTTCGACTCCTTTTCGGTAAAAATGTTTAGTATTTCTATTCATTGTATGTTCGTATGTTGACGTGCTCAGCTGCTCAATAATAGATGAACTCAAAAGTCGTCTCCACCCTTATTCCGTGAAACAACTAAAGTAAAACATCTAAAACGTCCTATTGAGATTGACACAAACGTCGTTTATTTATATAAATAACCTAATATACTATCCATTTAACTATTTATCAATACATGTATGTTGCAGTCCCTCTCCGTGAGCTGCGATCGTCATTGCTTCAACGGGGTCTGTCTGAATGGCTCCTGTGTTTGTGCGAAAGGCTGGGCTGGCCCACAGTGCGATCATTGCTACGGACGGATAAGGTATAGTCATATGCGGTTCAATGTTTCACGTTACTAAGACCTGATTGCATGAGAAAATCAGCATGAAAATGTAAGCATGCAGTAACACGCAGTCCAATGTACACTATTTCATACGGTTCAATGTTTACCCTTCGGAAAATCAGCTCGAATCTTCGAGTACTGTCTTGTAATTTTTGTAATTGTAATGATGTTGATTTCAAAATCACAACATCCAATTGGATTCGCAAAATACACCCTTCGAATGTGTTCCGACTGTTTTTTGAAACATTTAAAGATATTCTTCAGGTTGAGCGAAAACCAGTCGTATTTATCTGACGGCCCACTCAACTACAGTGCGTCCTCCAAATGTACATGGCTGATCGAGAGCGAGAAGGTGAGTGGGACCTTTTTCTTATGCACATACACCAGTAAGGTTCGTAGTGAACAAGAAGTAGTCTGTTTTTCAATTGAAATACAGGAAAGTTAATGTTTTCGCATATAAATAGACCAGGCAGATATGATTCGGCCAACCAAAAATGTTAGAGGGGGGTCGATTTTGCTCCGGAGGGTGTCGAAAATTACACGGTTTTAGCAATCAAAACGAAAATTTTCTCAAAAATTTCCGTTCATTTGGTTTTCTGGGTTCTGGCGCTCCGCCTCCTATAAGATAGAGGGTCGTGAACAAATTCATGGGAAAAGTAGGGGTCACGAGTTGAGATCTGACACATTTAGCAGTAAAATAGCAAAATGTAGGCAAAAATCGCCGTTGTGAAGGGGTCGCGGCTCGAGAATGATGAAGGGATCGCGAGATTTCAAGACTAATATTAGTCCCTTGGCGGTGTATGCTGGGGTATGAATCATACACCAGCAAGGTTGACCGAATAGTCAGAAAACTTTGAAAAACGGACTACTTTTTAGTCGAAAGGATGAAAATTGGTCTACTTTTGATGAAAAATCCTGAATTTTCACGTGTTTACACTTGAAAACGGACTACTTTATCTCGCTTAGTCAGACCTTACCTTACTGGCGTATGGGTATGATAATGATTGCAGAATGCGTCTGGTCCCCTGAACATCCGCCTCGATGATTTCCAAACGGAGTGCGGATGGGATTTCGTGTATATTTACGACGGAGACGGGGTTCACGGAGAACAATTGGCGGCTTTCTGGTTAGATTTATTGATTTATCCCTTCTTTTGTGTCGAAATAGAGGAGAATTCATGAAAAAGTGGGGGCCCAACGACTGTGAGATTTGTCTTCTGCTGTGCGCTCCTTAGACAACTACTTTAAAATGGAGCAGCTACTGCTACGAAAACCGAAAAATACAAATATACTCAAGTATAACTGTTCATTACAAACATACAAAAGTCGTAAAATACTTTCTCAAACATGTAAACTAGAATCTACAAATCACAGCTGCGAAAGAGAGAACAACTGTTGAATAATATGACAAACGTTATAGCACCTAGAATTGAAGTAATGACAAAAAATGCCAACCATTGTGCACAAAACCAGGAATTCTATTATTGAATACGTTGAGTTAACATCTGTGATTTGTAGATTCTAGTTTACATGTTTGAGAAAGTATTTTACGACTTTTGTATGTTTGTAATGAACAGTTATACTTGAGTATATTTGTATTTTTCGGTTTTCGTAGCAGTAGCTGCTCCATTTTAGAGTAGTTGTCTAAGGAGCGCACAGCAAAAGACAAATCTCACAGTCGTTGGGCCCCCACTTTTTCATGAATTTTTCTCTTTTTGTATACATGCCGTAGGTATGTGGTTTGATCTGTACAGTGAAGATAAAATTGTTTTCCTGATGAACCACTTGTCAAGTATTACCATCATTCGAAAAAATATTACGTCAACATTGCAGTTCTAAAAACCTACTTCATCTGGGCTTCAGAATCCCAGAATACGTCATGTTTGAATGAAGTTTCGTCGTGATTTGACGATTTTTAAGAAACTTTCAGCATTCGAAAACATATTTCACGTCATTTTTTTTCAAAGTTGACGTCATCTGGCTTTCTGAATTCTAGAATCAGTCATATTCAGATAGAGCTGCATCGTTAATGTACCATTTTTAAGATATTTTCAGCATTCGCAAATATATTTCACGTTAATTCTGCATTTTCAAAAGTTGACGTCATCTGGCCTTCTGAATCCCAGAATACGTCACTCTTAGATTGATTTTCACCGTTAATTGACCCTTTCTAAGATATTACCATCATTTGAAAATATATGTGACGTCAACTTTGCACTTTTCAAAAATTACGTCATCTGGTCTCCAGAATCCTGAAGGACGTCAGAAGTAGAATACTTCATATTCAAAAAAGTCACGATGGCATCATATTTCAATTTTCAAGCAAATCGGTAATTGTTTCTCTAAGTTACAGTACAGTTTGAGTTGTCGACCTGACAGAGAGAGTGAGAGAGCGTGCTGAATGGAGAGACGCAGACCTTTTCCGAAAAATGTCTATAACTTTGTTTGAAACAATTTTTTCGCAATTTTATTTTGGTCCGGCAGGGTTTGAGTAGATATTACATTTCTTACACAATTTGCAACAAAATCGGTTAAGTAGAAACCCTTGAACTGGGAATTTTCCCTTGTTTCGACTATGATGTCATCCGAGCTCCAGATTCCTCGATGACGTCATCAGTAGAAGACCTACATCTAAATCGATGTCAGTTCATGTCTTGGTATCATACTTCGAGTTTTACTTGAATTGGTTAGGACTGAGCTGAGTTATAACGCAATTTCATTTACCCCGACAGAGAGGGCGAGAGAGTGCACGAAATGAAGAGACGCAGAGACATTTTCAAAGACCCATAACTTGATAAAAAATAATTTTTTTCGAAAAAAAGTTTGCGCCCCCAAGGTTTGAGTGAGACAACTATCGTGTCCCCAATTTTCAGTCAAATCGGTTCACACATTAAAATTTCCCAGAAGTGCGTTCACACACACACACACACACACACGGCGGAAGTTGGCGGTCTGCTTGAAGCGCATAACGTCATAACTCGGCTCAAACTTAATCAATTTTGTTCAAATTTTGAACATAGCTTGTAAATATGCCATGAAATATCAACAAATCATAAAAAGTTTTGATTTGCACGTTTGGGCCTTTCTGAGGGTGAACTAAAAAAATGAAAGCGCGCATTAGCCGAACCAAAGACAAATCTCGCACAGCGCTTCGCGCTGCGCGCGATTGTTCATTTCTGCCGTGATATTGAAAATTGGGATGTATTTTTCCAAGGAAAATTCGGTTTCTCTTCGTGGACTGGTAGGAGGATGTTGATGATTGGTTCAAATTCAATTTTATAACTAAGTAACTAAGTAAGTAGGTGTAGTTTTCACAGAATCACCACGTTTCTGATGAATTCACGTTTTTGTTTCTCTGTTAAAAATATATTGTCTTCCCACACCTCAATGTTTCGTGAGTAATATTTCCTAATCCTAGCTCTCGGTTAAGCGATTATTGGTTGTTCCCAAAATGAAAGTGTTTCAGTGTAAATTTTTCTTCAATTTCACTTGAATTCTCGTATATTAGTGAAAAACATGTATTACCGATTTTTTTTGTAGTAACTATTCAACCAGTTTTTACAATCTTGCTGTGACAGGCAAACTTTCGTTGTAACTTCTAGTTTGATTGAAGACCACGGTGTCTGTGTGTTCATCGATCCCAACGCTTCAGCAGTTTAAAGAAGGACGATTATGTGGTCCAATCGCAACGCTTCAGTCCTTTAAACTGCAATACATTTTTCAATTGCAGTTTAAAGGACCGTTGACACGAGATTGGTCCACATAATCGTCCTTCTTTAAAGGACCGATACGTCGGGATTGGTCCACATTCTTGTCCTACTTTAAGATATTTCAGCGGAGAGCAGAAAAATCAAGAGATCAGTGCTCAGTCGGGAAAGGCGCTCGTCTACTTTTTCAGTGATTTGGCAATGAATTTGGACGGGTTCAATATCTCATATCAGTTTAATAGGTGGGCTTTTTATATGTATCCAGTACCTTTTATATAATTTCATTTTGAGGAATTTCGAAAATAAATGTCACTATTGAGTTGTGATTTGATGACAGATGCACAGAAGACATTATGATGTATTCGAAAAAAAACTATAAAGTATTAACCTATGGAACATGGGTGTTTGATATCATACACCAGTAATGTTGTCCAAGTAGCCACAAAAGTTTGAAAAACGGATTACTTTTTCGCTAAAAAACGAGATTTTCAGGTGTCCCCACAATTGTTCGAATAACGGAGTCTGCACGGGAAGTGTTTGCAAATGTGATGCTGGTTTTACGGGTAATATTACTATCTTCATCTTTCAAGTGTTTCATGGCATGCTGCATACTTTGAGAATCCGAAAACCAGGTTATTAGTTATTGTGAAAATTCAGTTGGTGGCAAGTGGCGACATTGCACGCATGAATCCTTTTTGTGCGAAACTGTAATACGTTTTCCAAACGACAATAGTTCAACAGAATTAGAAAGTAGTCGGATATATGCTTCACTCGAATGCATACCCCTGCAGAGTTGTCTGAACAGCCAGAATAAATCCGGGCTGCTTTTTGCCTTTTTGCCAAAAACTCTAAATTTGTCTATTTTTCTAATGTAAAATGAGTGAAATGCACGTGTTCAAACCCAAAAACGGGCCACTTTTCGTCGAATAGTCGAATCTAGTTGAAAAAAAGTAGTTGAATATACGCTTTACTCGAATGTTTCAGGTGAATACTGTGATCATCGCGTGTGCTCGTCTGAGGATGAGGGCCAGTCGGGTCCCTGTCTGAATGGAGGGAAATGTGAGGAGGAAAAGTGCGAATGTCCCTCTACCGCACACGGTTAGTTACGCAATTGATAGACTAACAGCTTAAAGAAGGACGATTATGTGTACCAATCTCGTGTCAACGGTTCTTTAAACTGCAATCGAAAAATGTATTGCGGTTTAAAGGACCGTTGACACAGGATAGGTACACATAATCGTCCTGCTTCAAGCGACATATTTTTCGGGTGAAGTGTGAACATACACCAGTAGAGTTTGACAACTCGACAAAAAGGAGTTCGTTTTTTGATTCAAACTCCTGAAAATTAATGATTCTGCATCAAAATAGACAGATTTTCCTGCTTTCGGCAAAAAGTACAGTACCGATGTATCGAGTAGTTTAACGATTCAGTCGGTGATGTAAATTGGGTGCAACGTGATGTATATTGTCAGAAAATGTGAATAGGACGTGCGCGCTCTATTGTTTCGGCTGATGTTTTTTTCATACCTTTTCGAAACATTGAACGATTGGACTATTGAACATTATGTCTTATATAGGCCCTGTAACATTCAGGTGAATTTTGTGAACGCCTCACCACGATGTCTGTTTGGAACAGATTAAGTACAGTCTCGACGACTCTTGGTCGCTCATCGCATGCATCCGTGTTGGTGGATGACGCTATTTGGACGATAGGTGGGCGAAACATTCCACTGGTTTTGCTTCGAATATTAGTTCGCAAGTTGCAAAGATTGTACGAACATTTCAGTAACTTATATTAAGGGGGCGATGAAACGTTGAAGTGAATTAGGTGAAACAACAACTAGCGAGATTTTATTGCGACTCTTAGCTTTGTTTTAAGAGAAAGAAAGGCAGTTGCAAGTTGCAACGTTGACATATATCTCTATATTTAATAGAATAGTTGATATTACAGTGTAGTTCTTGTTTTCAGGCGGAGAGCACTTTTCTGGCATCGTTCTCGACAATATAGTGGTCTTCAACACAACATCTCGTACTTGGACCAATATTTCGGTGGAGGGAGAGGAGGGTCCGCAGCCCAGATATGACCATTCACTAGTCAGATACAAGGTCGAAATCAAGTCAAAGTACAGATGAAGGAGTTTAATAGTCAAACATTTTAAAACACGTGCTTAGTTTGATTCCTTGAACAATTTGGTCTTTTTTGTTTGGATTTTGACACAACATCACGTAGGTCATTTATTAAAATCCAAAAACGCGATGAAACAATTCACTAATTAGATACAAGGTACGAAATCAGTTGTTCCAACTCTTGTTAAGTGCTCCATAGCCGTTCAGAAAAGGCCCTATTTTTTAGAATTCTTGACCAATTTCGCCAAAAAAATCCGGTTACATACAACGTGCACCGATGAAACCATAAAAACCACCGAAAAACTAAGAAAGTCAAAACGATATAATGAAATGGGGTCTTTTTTTGTTGGATAGTCACATAGTACTGGTGTGTGCAAATAGAAGATACAACATAATGTAGGTCACTTATTGAATACGAAAAACGCGATAAAACCATTTACTAGTTAGATACAAGGTATCAAATTGATTTGTTTTGGTTCTATTTGCACACACCAGTAGGGTTTCGGTGGTTTTTATGGTTTCATCGGTGCACGTCATACGTAAAATAGTCACTGGCCGGGGTGAAAAAAGTGAGCATGAGCGCCGCCGAAAAATGAGCATGTGTTAAGAAATATAATCGTATTGTTGTCCTTTATTATGGATTGTCAATAGTAGGAATCAGAATTTCCCCAAAAAGTGATTATGCGTCGATCGAAATTGGGCAAAAGTTAGCATCAGTCAACATCGAAATAATGGGCTATTTTGCGTATGGTGCACGTTGTATGTAACCGGGTTTCTTGGTAGCCTAACCGGTCTTTGGTAAACTCTTTTTCGGGTTACCTCAGTAGGTAATTGGTTGATAACCGAAAATGAAAAACCGGTTGTTTTTCTAACGTAAACTGTGGTGTTTACCATTCGTTTGTTTGGTAACAGGATTTAAGTTTCAGGTTACCTGTGAGGTAATCTGAAAAGGGGTTACCGAAAACCGGCTTGGTTACCAAAAAACCCGGTTAAAAAAACGGCGGTTACATATAGAATTAGCCGGTTCCGGTTTTGTCCAAAAATCTTTCTGCATGGACATTTTTCCTTCAGAACAAGCTGTACATGTTTGGCGGAGTGGTGGAACGGAAGAGTATCAGTGGAGAATTGTGGTCGTTCGACATGGAAACCCGAATCTGGCAACTGGAATCCAACGAAAGCGACAGTTTGTCGGTTAGTTTTTTAGTTTTTTTATTTATTTCAAAAGTACTGTTTCTGTTCATATTATCGAAGTGCGGTTATCTTATCGAAAAAATACAAACCTTCCCCTAGTAGTTCTGATAGTTTCTACTTATGGAAATGGAAACCAAAATGTCGAATTTATTAAGCTTCTCGAGAAGTTGTCTGAAACGTCAATTTCTGGAGTACAGAGTTGATTCAAAGGTTATTTTTGTGTTTTGACCTACCAACACTTTTTTAAGTAGTCTTAAAAAACAATATGAAAAAAGTTGATAGATTTTATTGATGCAAACTCATAATGGTTTACGAATTTGAAACAATAAAATGCTGGTTCCTTTTTGTATAATAGTCACATTCTACTGGTGTTTTGACCTACTTGACCCCAGGCCCCAGTTCTGTTTTCATAACAATACCAAGAAAAAACATTCACATATTACTGGTGTTTTGACCTACCTGACCTATGTTCGGTTTTTTCGCAGACAGCCCCCCTTTCTACATCGGGCCACAGTGCTCATGTGGTCGGGTCGGAGATGTTCGTGTTTTTCGGGTATCACCCACGACTGGGATTCATTCACAATGTGCAAATATACAACTTTGGTGAGTTCAAATATAAAGTTTTTGATAAGGCAGAAAGGCTTGGAAAATGAGCGTTTCCGTGTCAAAATTCGGCAGTTTTTGAGGCAAAACGGGGGATTTCCACGTATTTTGCGGAAGAAATAGAGTTATTTCTGAGAAATAGACTGGTTTGCGATCGCAGTTTAATAAATGGAGGGTAGTTCTGGCTCGAAAACGGATCTGACAAATACTTCACCGAATTTGGGAACGTTTGTTGAAATATGTCTCATTCCCACACCTCAATGTTTCGTGTCTTATCTTTATAGCGACCTCCGATCGTAGGTCTTTTGACGTTCTTAAGGTGAGGATGCCCGTAACTTTAAACCTCTTTCCTATAATATGGAGGAAGGAAGATATATTTACACTCGAACACCAGTAAAGTTGTCCGAATATCTGGAAAACATAGAAAAACAAGGTACTTTCTCGCCAAAAACAAGAGAATATCTATATTTTTGATGCCGAATCAATGTTCATGCGTTTAAAGTAGGACCGTTATGTGAACCAATCCCGTGGTTAACAAAGGGGTTAACTAGGTAACCCGGTTACGGGTTAACTGCTAGGGTTAACAAAGAAGAAAAGCCGGGTTAAATAAATAATTCCCCCCAACTGAACGTTTCAGAAACGAAAAAGTGGCGCTTCAGCTCTACGAAGGATCAAGTTTTTGGTCGTTTCAAACACGCGTCTGTGCACTACACATCTGAACAGGTTCGTTACGGCTATGACCAATGTAGCTTGATCTCTGAACATTTTCACCGAAAAGCAACGGGATAAAACTACAAACACAGATATTTGAGGCGAAATATAGCGCATAGGTGAAATACCCCGTCAAAATGGCGCTGGTCCACGCTCATTTTTGGCATCTTTCTGGAACTTACGCTCATTTTCAGAAGTGAAAAGTGCTAGAAAGGCAAATAATCACGTTTGCACAGCGTATCATAATCATTTTTAGGATTTTAGGGTTACGCACGAACATTTTAGCTGCCCTGACATTGAACTATTTTACCTATGATATAGCGTTCAGGCCAGTTCTCCCTGTATACAGTTTCTTTCATTTTCTGGACAGCTTCTTGTCCGTAACGTTTGGGTAATCAAGGGACAAAAGTTTTCGTTTCAATTTTGCGTTTTCAATAGTGAATGTAGATTTCGTGCCACCGACCTAGCTCACAAAATTCAAGGATGCGACATGCGAAATATAAATATGAAATTAGGCTACTGCTAACTGATAATACAGACTGGTTTGGGTGTCGTTATTGATGTTTATTGATTGATTTATCGATTAATTGATTTTCCAGGGTGACGTGATTCTTGTGCACGGCGGTATCATGTGGTCGAATGTGCAAACGAACAATCTTACGGACAGCCTCATGCAGTACAATGTGAAACTGGTAAGAGGAAGTAGTATTTTTTATTGATTAATTCATTTTTAAGAAGACGTGTAAGATACATTTATGAGTAGAAGAAAATGTGAACCACAACGACCCCATGTTTTTGATGTTTTTTTTGGTTCATTTAAAAACCAACACGATTTGTTATCAGTTGACGCGAAAGTCTGTCATTTTGTAAGAGAAAATGCCAGTGGTTTTTTACGAGGTTGTCGTGAGTCTTCCAGTTGGGGTTTTCGGGCAAAATCTAGGGTAGCCCAAATATAATGTTATGTGGTAAAAAGTCTGTAATTATAATGAGAATCATTATTATTATTATTATTAAAATAACAGGAAAAATGGACGAACCTGCCCCCGTCTGGCGTGCAACTCTTCCTTCACACGGCCACTATTCTGAATGGGCTGATGATTGTGGTGGCAGGGAATGGGTATAATGTGAGCAGTACCAAGGAGAGACAGGACTGCTTCTCGGAGGTCCTACTCGCCTATGATATAGGTCGGTATTAGAACATATACATACTCACATATGTATATATACTCAGAACTCACATTTTTGTTCTTATTCTTATACTTCTATATAAGAAAAGTGTGATATAATAACGTGAATACGCGAAAAGCACAATGAAATGTGGGAAAATTGTCATGTTTGATATAAAATGGGAGAATTGACGTGTTTTTGTGGAAAGAGATTAGTTTGATCTTTGATCTTAGCGGTGAAAGTATGTACTACCAGGGAGAGACGTACGTACTTAAGCTAGTATTTAGTACTTAGTAGCATATACCACTCAAGGAACGAAACTAAAACTGGGCTGAATAACTAAAACAGTGGGTTGAATGGTCATATTTGAAGCAAAATGGGAGAATATACGTGTTTGTGTGAAAACACGGCTTTCTGTTCGTAGATAAGCCGGACTGCCGGTCCTCCCTATGTGATCTTGTTTCAATATGAAAAACGGCTTCCGTTTCGTATAATACTGCCTGTACTGGTGTGTATTTGATTTACAGAGAATAGACTATCGTGCTTTCTTATGTGAATTAGTGTGCTATAGATTGCTTTGTTTGTTTATTGATTTATTATTGTTTACAGCGTGTAAACAATGGTACAACATGACCTCCGCCCCCTTGGAGCTGCGTCGTTATGGACACACGACTGTCCCATCCAATGAGGGTCTTCTGGTATTCGGGGGCTTCAACGGGAGGATGCTCAACGATATATGGAGACTAGAGACAGGTTGTTATCAATAGTAGGTAATTGTAAACAAAAATAAAAGTGTAAAACTGATCAAATAGACCTATAGACCGTACACAAACTTTTTTTATTTTTATCTACGGAGACTCGAGACAGGTTGGAGATTAAACGGGTAAACTGTCTACTCAGTCGAGTTGCCCGAATAGCCGGAAAACCAAGCATCAGGAAATCTACAGTATTTTATTTAGCTACCGGGTTCCTCCTTTTCATAGAATTACTTTACTGGTATGTGGCACCCATACTCCAGTAAGGTGAAAACCATCAACTTTCCCGTGTTTACAGAATGACGATTATGTGCTCCAATCTTAACGCTTCAGTCCTTTAAACTGCAATACATTCTTCAATTGCAATTTAAAGGACTGGCGCGCCGAGATTGGAGCACATAATCGTCCTACTTTACATTCAAAAAAAACGGACTACGTTTTGTGGAGTAGTCAGATATTACTGTATGGTTGCACCGTCGAGTACACAAGGTGACTTTGTTGTCCACAAAATAGGACTATAAATCAGTTGTTTCATCTGGGTCAACAGACTACAAATCGGCTGGAAAGGTGAAATGAAAAGGCTTTCACTAGAAAAAGTGACATTTGCTCAACCTAGGGCAGTTCAGAATCGCGGTTTTTTGACGAAAAACGGGCGATTCATTGGACATTACGGTGAATTCTATATCTAACCCGTTTTTAAGTACCCTAATCCTTTTTTGTTAACCCTTTTTGAGGTTACTTTGGTGGTAACCTGAAAGTAACCTAAAACCAAAAAAGTGTTACCCTCAAACTTGGCTTGAAAACTCGTTTTTACTGTTATTTTGGATGGTAACCCGATTTTGGTTTGAGGTTACTTAGAGGTTACTTACTCAAGTAACCTGAAAAAAAGGTTACCGAAAAATGGTTAGGTTACCTAAAAACCGGGTTAGTTGTAGAATTGGCCGAACATTACCACAAAGTCGCCCTTCGTTTGTTCGAATAGCAGCTAATAAATCAATGTTACGCGGATAGGAAAATCAATACAAACATACATGCTGACGATAATCGTCTAGGTAATATCAAGTACACTGTACACATGTAAAATAGTTGGCATAGGTGCGATACTACGATTGACGGACGGGATTAACGGATTCTTAATTTGTCTTTGAATTTTAACTGTGCTATGGGAGACGTATAACTCTTTGTTTTTTTTTTTGTCGTGGAGGGGATAAGGGTCGTGGAGGGACCTCAAACCCTATCCCACCTATGATAGTTTGTTAATGATATTCTTTTCCAGCCCGTTGCGACTCTGCCTCCCGCCCGGAGAATTGTCGTTCCCTGAATGATGGGATCAAATGCATGTTCGCGGATAGATCGTGTGTGAAGTTGGACCTATTCGTCAGCTACAAACCGTCGTTTCTCTCTTTTGTCAAGAACGAGTCGCCAAAGGAGAAGGCGGAGTGCAGAAACACACCGTTGAGGTGGGTAGAGAGAGAGGGAGAGATAGTGGGAGGGAGAGAGAGAGAGTGGAGAGAGATAGAGGAGCTTGAGAGAGAGGGAGAGAGGACTGGAGGAGAGAGGGGTATGGGAGAGAAAGAGGGAGGAATTAGAAAAAAGGGAGAGAGTCGAAAACCCATCTTTCATATAAGACGCGAGTTCATGAGAATTGTTATATAGTTATACCATTCAATCCATTAATTGATTTTCCCAATCCATTCACGCTTTTAATGGTTTCATGAAACATCTGACCGCGTTTAGTACTTTAAAGTTGTTTCAAACAGCTGTACACCTCCAGGTTAAGTGAGTATTTACTATTATGGGAAATTGAACGGATGTCAGTTGATGCTAATCGATAATCGATGACCTACCCGATCGATAATCTCCTCTATTGATTGATTGATTTCAGAGCGGCCCTGCAGGTGTGTGAGGATCAATCGGAATGTCTCTCGTGTGTGTCCCAATCCGGTTGTGGCTGGTGTTCGTCGGGCGATCAATGTCTACCCAATGACGGACAATGTGTGGATGGACAGGTATTATTGATTTATCGATTTTTGGTATCGATTAATTAAATTCGTTTGTATAACGGTTTTTTCGCCATGATATATATATATATATATATATATATATATATATTATACTGCTTCCAATGAACATATAACAATTCAAACGATGACGATAGTCAGCATCATTCCGATTTGGAAGCTACAGTATGCCCCCACCATACCCGGTTTCCGACTTTAAACTAAATTAAAGAAGGACGATTATGTGGTCCAATCCCAACGCTTCAGTCCTTTAAACTGCAATACATTTTTCAATTGCAGTTTGAAGGACCGTTGACACGGGATTGGTCCACAATAACCGTCCTTCTTTAAAGCAACGACAGTTTGTAGTTTATAGTTGAATCGATCATGTATCTCTTTATTCTAATAGTTTGTGTCAGTTGTGTTAGATAAAAAGTGTTTGTGGACTTTTTTTTTGGCTATTTGCATACATGAGGCGACTTTGTTCTTTGTTGTGCACAGAAGTTTATTGAAGTTGTTTCATGTGAATGACTAAATGGAAAACTGGTAGGGAAATGGGATTTTCAACAGTAAAGTTCGACGTTTATTGAAATTCGGGTAGTTGTAACCCAAGTTTCGAAAGAAAACGGGTGAATCTATGAATTACCCAATATTTGACTAGGTTACCGAAGTAAGCCAGTGACTAGTGGGCGCACATCAGTAAGCTGTGACTTTGTTTTACGACAATGAGTCTATTTTTCATAATATATTCTAGGAAATTTTACGAATTTGTAGTGAACTCGCGAGGACTCGCGAGGCACCGTAAATTGAGGATTTCTTTCTACGTGAAAACCAATTGCATCCCCACAGTTCAATGTTTCGTGACTATCGTATATAACGGCCTCCGATTTGGTAGACAATTATAGCCAAATATCCTCTTCATAAGATGTAAATGTGAGAAACTCCGAAACTGTGTGCAATGTGAGAATTGCTGCTGTGTTTGTAGTCAGCTCTCTGTGTCTTCAGTTGTGATTCACCATCTCTAATGTCTAATGATAATGAGTATGCAGACCACAAGTCATCCCGTTTATTCCACTGGGATCATTCAGAGATGGTTATTGTCTACCAAGCGAATGCCGATATAAACAATAGTCACGAAACATTGAACTGCGGGAATGGAATTGATTTTGCAGGCGATGCTAACCACGTGACAACACTAACTTACATTTGCACTTTGTCGAAGCCTGAATCTATTTTCGAACACGATAAACGTATACCTTTTCAATAACATTCACGTGATATGAACTAGGTTGAAGTACTGTAATCATACTGTACAAGTCGAGGAATAGGAAAGACTCTACAAAAATTGCAGGCGATGCTGACCACGTGGCAGAAGTGTCCGTCTTCGTCCGCGCGCGGTGGTTCCGCGGTGTTGCCGCGGCCCTGTTCGATGGCAAACGACTGCTACAGCTGCCGGCTACTCGCCCACTGCAGCTGGTTTCCCATGGACAGAAAGGCCATGTGTATTTCGTTGGAGGAAGAGGGTCAGTTTCTACCGAGAATCAAACTACAAACATCAGGGGGACGGGTGATTCGTTCACCGAACCAGTTGAGAGTAGCCATTAATCGGGTTGCGATTAACGTTAACGAGTTAACCCGTTCTCTCATACACAAGATGACTTTGATGTGCACAAAAATTTGATTAAAATCAGGTGTTTCATCTGGATGACTAAACTGAAAAACTGGTCGGAAACTGAGGTTTTCCATAGTAAAGTTCGAATCTATTGAAATTGGGGTAGATTGAAATCCCATATTTGAAGCAAAATGTGTGAATCAATGAACAATCCAACAAAGTCACCCTACGTTTGCCTTCTATTATTTGTAACATGTTTTGTTACAACATCTTTCGAATGGAGGTTCGGTTGCATCTTCTTTGATTTATTTAAAGATTTGTAGCTTGATTCTTGTAGTTCGTCTCAGCTGTGTCTCAAAGTCAAAGTTTTAGACGGGAATACAGCTAAATTTGGTCGATGTCGATTTTCGATAAGTGGAACTCGTTTTTCGATTATAATGTGTCGAATTCAATGAGAATGTATAATAGTAAGCAAATTTATGCGATGCGTACTAATCAAACTATATACCAGAATTATCCCAACGTCAATAAACGAATCAATTGTCCGTTTATTCCAGCCGTTCTTTTGGCCGAGCAGCGAAATCGCGAACTGGAGAAATTGAAGGCTGCCTCTTCTTCACTTTCTCTCAGACATCCGCCGCTCAATATTCATAGTGCTCAACAGGTAATCGAGATTCCGATATTTATTTGTTTACTTAATATGGTTGCAAAATGGTTTTCCTCTACGGCCATCTCTGCACGTACTACTACTACTGGTAAACTACGTGGTCACGTGAGACGTGTTACGTGTGTCAAAATTTACTAAGGGAGGTCTTTAATTTCCACGTGGCTGCTTTTCACTCAATATGTTTTCGAAACGGCGCAGACCTTTACTGGTTTTTGGGACCAATATAGTTTTTAAAGTTTGAAAACCTTGACTGAATAGTCAGAAGAGGAAAAAAATTGGTTCATTCAACATTTTTGATTTAAAGTGTTCATATTACAAATATTTTGAGCTGTAATTTTCAAAGGGTAGTCTCGTGAATTCATCTAGATGCAGTATGAAAAAAGTGTGAACGAGATTACTAATCCCGTTTACTTTGTTGCAGAACTCAAGCCAGTGTCCCCTCTCGTGCTCCGAACTGTCTTCCTGCTCTAGCTGCATCTCTAGGACAACTTGTCTCTGGTGTCCAAATACCGAGAGGTATAGTTCGTTTCATTCCAACGTGCACTGCTACAGTAATCAGGCAAAGACGGGACGTTTCAAAGCTTTCCCAATCTACTGAAATCTTTTAGGGTCATTACTGTAGGAGTTAGTAGTGTAGGTTTGTACTGTAAATTACGGAAAGTATCTTCAAAACAAAAACAATTGAGCCATTTACGTGTTCTTGAACGTTTTCTGGGTAGTTTAAATATAGAAAACGAATATATGTGAATCTAAAGTCATTATTGTTCATGGGAATTTTATATCATTATTTATTATTTGTATTTGTTTTTAGATGTATTGAAATGGAGGCCTACACACTGTCCTTCGCGTACGGTCAATGTCATTCGTGGCTGACGAGTAATACCCCCGGCTCATCGAATAAGATATGTGCACAGGGTAAGTATCGGCTATGAAACAGTGAAGTGCACATAACTTTTGGATAAAAAGAAACACATGAATAACGAAACGAGAACTAAAGAGAGACGAGAAAATATGAAAAGAGAACGGAGCCAAGTTGTATTTAAACAGTACTGATCATTCCGGCCTACTACTGTGTATAAGGGTATCACACACATCAGTAATGTCTGACATATTCGCGAAAACGGCTCGTTTTTTGTTAGAAAGGCGTGAAACTGCGTGATCTACTATCAAAAATAGGCGTTTTTTTTTCGAATTTTACAAAAAGGAGATGTTTATAAATGTTACTTCTCTTGTTTTTCAGAAGCTGCCGATTGTACCTCTCACAAGACGTGTGGCGAGTGTCAACTGTCCCCTCAATGTGGCTGGATGGACGATGGATCGAGGACTGGGTTGGGAACCTGTCTCATGGGTAAGTATAGTTTGTACTTTGGTATTTGGTCTCATGGGTAAGTATAGTTTGTACTTTGGTCGCATGGGATCGCCTCATGGGAAAGTGTAGGTTGGTCTCATGGGTAAGTGCAGTTTGGTCTCAAATAGTTTGAACTTTGTACTTTGCTCTCATGGGCAAGTATATAGTTGGTACTGGTTTTTTAGCGAAATATGGAAAGACGTGTGCGAAAAACGATTTGAATTAATAATAAACAGACATTGTCATATTGTCAGTGTGTAGTTTGTAGTTTCAATAGTCGATTTGCCAAGAATGAGGCAAGGAATCAACTCGAACGACCCCTGGGGACCTAATGTACACAAATCCCTTCTAAAGTTCGAAAAATCCAAAAATTGTTGCATTCCTGGGACACAAAATGGCTATGACTGTTGGAATGTTTCAGCGTCTCTATAACTTTCTTTTATTCACGTCACGAATGGTAGCTTAAATGTTGTGTTGAACTCGAAAAAGAAAAGAGGGAATTTCGCAATATAACGGGTGCATATATGTTATGTATGCAAGGGACAATGAAAGTGTCCCGCTGGAGGTTAGAGCACAAAAATAGTGTGTTGAAGAGGAGAGTGCAGAGTGAAACGTAGATAGTTTACAGGTACTTCGGAGGGACCACTCAATGCAACTTTGGCAACCGAGGAAGGATGGCATTTCGTGGACTGTCCCGGTAGGCTGCAGTCATGTCATTGTTTTTCTTGTCTCGATTATGTGGTCCAATCGCAATGCTTCAGTCCTTTAAACAGCAATACATTTTTCAATTGCAGTTTAAAGGACCGTTGACACTGAATTGGACCACATAATCGTTTTTCTTCAAGCACGTTTTGTTGCAAAATTTCGGGCAAACTCTAAAAAATATATCTTGGATCCGGTCAGAACTACAAATCGTGGACATTCATCTGAAATCCTTTTTCCAACAACATCACGACAATAACAGGCTCACCTTTGCAATTTTTTTTCTGGATTATAAAAAAGTTGCCGTATTCTGTTTATTAGGGCGATGGTCAACTGTTTCCAATAATTCATCGCTCGAATGTTTCAGCGTGCAGTTGTAATGGCCATGCCAAGTGCGAGACGGCCCTTTCAAATGTTCTCGATTCGCCCGAAGTTTGTGGAGTTTGTGCGGATAATACGACTGGCGAGCACTGTAATGTGTGTGCAGACGGCTTTTTCGGAGATCCCAGAAATGGAGGGAATTGCACACGTGAGTTTTTGCGTAGGCTAAAGAAATTGCAGTTTAAAGGACCGATGCGTCGGGATTGGTCCACGTAATCGTCCTACTTTAAGGGAAGTACTCAGATGCACGTGATTTTTGATCTACGTGTGGTTAATAGGGGTTGCGTGAACTCAGTTCAAGTGAACTTTATATCGCAGTAGGAGTGTAACTTATAATAGTTTTTTGGACAAACATAGTTGAACCTGCGTATTTTTCCTTCTGAATGACTAATCATAATAAGAAATGTATTCATTGGATGTTGCCGTAAATATGTTGCATTAGTGTCATTACTGTGTAAAAGTGGTGAAATGTTTAACAGTTTCTATATAACTCAGTGCGCTCGTGATGGTTGATCAAACCTCTTCTATTCAACGGACAAGTTATGAAAAATAAAACTTTTGGTACGCAAAAGTTCATTATTGATAATTTCTCAATCTCATATTTATATCTCAAAGTCTGGAGTATAAATGAACGTCATGATCAGTGTTCAGAGACTATAAAAAACGAGATATTTGAAAGTACCTATATAGTAAACGTGCGAAATTGGACTGCATGCTCAGGGTTCGAGTCAACACATGGAATTTAAAACGTGCGTTATCGAACAAGTGAACACTTCTAGTAGGGAGTCGCTCGGTGCTTTCCCTTGTAATCTGCTGTGTTTGTAGATCTCGCCGTCTGTCAGGCGTAACTTTCCAATGTGTACAGAAATCAAACTACAACTTTCCTCATGTTTCAAGTTGCCATGTTTGTAGTTTGTTCATTTATATTGTAGCTCAAACTATACAAACTTCAATTATGGTCACTTTATCCATTTCCCAATTTCAGCATGTGAGTGTCACGGCCAGGCGGACAGCTGTGACCCGCACTCGGGCCATTGCTACTGTAGAACGAAGGGGGTGATTGGAAAGTACTGTGAAAAGTGCGATGCAAAGTACTACGGGACACCCAGCAACGGAACGCCCTGTTATTGTAGGTCCCACACTCTCTATCTTTCTTCTATCACACTCTCTATTTCTCTCTTTCTCTGTCTCCCTCTCTCTTTCTTTCTTTCTATCTCTCTCTCTCTCACTCTTTCTCTTTCACAATTGTCAACAATGTCGCCTCACTATATGGGTGTTTGAACAGTGAAATGATGAGTGGGTGACGATTAAGCTCATACGCATTAAGCTGCAACTCTCTATCAAACGACTAACGTAAAGCTAATAGCTCATTGTGTAATAAACCTATTGTTATACCTTTGTTACTACAACTATAATAGAGACAGTCGGAACACAAACTGATATGTGTGAATGAACTATGCTTGTTGAAGTTTGGAGAAAAATAATTCACACAGCAAAGCCTAAGCCCAATCGTACTCAAATGATAGGGAAATCAGTGAATACAGAAATTATTGTCAAAATTGTATAAAAACCGTTTTTCAGATGAGCTGACGGTCGACTTCATTTTCACATTCAAATTGAAAAACGAGGACAAAGACAAGCATGCGACGGAAATATTTCTGTTCAGCATTCCATACAAGGCGAGTCAGGGTTACGGTATACGGTATTCGGTAGTTTTGATGTGTTTGGAGGAAACAGTTTGTTATCAAGTTATCCAACAGAAAATTAGTCGAAAGTTTTCTTCACTGTGGTCTCACGTCGGCGTTGAACGTCGACCTAAAAGTATCAATGCGACCTTAGTGCAGTTGAATGTTGTGGTAGAAGTATAATCTGTTGATGTTTTTCGATGCTTTGTTCATACCTCCTTTTGCGTTTCATACCGATATTGCCTGATTGAACTATTCTTACACCTTACACCAGCAAGGTGCGACGATGTTTCTCAAAATATTATGCTTCACTTACAAAATACGTTGCTTTTTTTTAAGCCGTGTTGTAACATTATGTGGGTATTTTCCATTCGGACAACTTCACTTGTGCATGACTGTTTACTATTAGTCAATTGCAGGAACGTGCAATGAAACGTGCAGTGCAGATGTCTCATTAGAATGTAAACTTTGCGTTTATTCATTTTACTCCTAGTATATTCCATCTTGACCCCTTTTTCAGAGAGACACAGACGTGACGTTCCAAATAAGTTGCGATTCCTCGGCGCTCGTGGCTGTACACGAGAATTCTTCCCATTTCATCGAACATCACGCAAGAACCAGAAAACTGATGGTCGGTTTATAGTCATCGTCAACTCTACGTCGACTAGTACAGTATATAATGAAACTCTTTTCCGTTTCATTCTGGTAGAGTACATGATCAGGGTGACTAAGTGAACCAGACAGGTTATGGTCGGTTGATAGTCATCGTCCACTGTACACAAGCATCCGGGTCACATGTGTGCAAAACTATTGCTTGAATCTGAAATGCAACCAAATTTGTCTACATTGAGAATTTTCGGTTATGTAAAGTAATTTTGCTTGCATTTGAAAGCAACCAATGGTTTTCAACATCAGCAAACGGGTTGCATTTTGATTGCATGCAACTCGGTTGCTTGTGTATTTGGCCCTACCGTCTATATTCGAACTTTTTTGTATATTCTGGTAGAGTACATGCTCGGGGGGACTAACTGTCATATAGCTCGAGCGTTTTCAAAGGTAACAGAACGTTGACTAGACATTTCATTCAAAAAATGATTGTGTTCAGTTTTGAATGAATAAAAGTTGGTGTTTGTAACATAATATTAATGTAACATTCTTCAACTTTTTTGTTTCTAATTCTAATATCATTAATATACCTATATTCTTGAATTCATCGTTTCAGACGAGTACGTACTGCGACCATCGGGGTTTCCGTCGTGTGTATTCTGCTTCTGACGATGGCTGGGCATTTGGAACCGATGCTAATACCACGTTCTTTGTGAGTCTGGGAGATTTTGTAATATTTTTATTATTAATAATGTATATTGTATAACATTCCGTTTTGTGTATCTATTTGACTATGAATACCGCTAAAAACGTAAATGACACAAGATGTTTTCGTGAATGTAATATCGTAACCAGCTATTTAGTAGGTCAACACCATTACGCAGGCACGTCATTTTTTCACGTTTGGCAGAAGCTCTTGTTTTCAATGCGAGGTTTTTCAGTGCGGTTTTGCACATATGAGAAAATTCTAGACTCAATTTACAAAACCAGCAGGGGCGGGCAGAAAATGGTTTGAAGTCGAATCCAATACGACCCCCCTCTCTTTTTCAAAATGAAAAAGGTCAAATTTCTACAAATATTAGGACAATCTCTAGCAAAGTTTAGTTTTAATAGCTGGAACCGTGCAATTTTCGACGCACTCTGAACCAAAAACGACCCCCTCCTTGACTTTTTTGGTTCGCCCAGCACTATCTGCCTTCCCCTGAAAATCAGTCGATAAATGCTATTTTTCGCAATCGATGATAGTTATTGTAATTCTATTGTTACAGGTGCGTGTGTACAACTTCACAACTCCGGTGGTCATCCAAGTTTCGTTCGCGCAGTCTCCTCCCATAAACTGGGTCCTGTTCTTCGTCATTTTCGCAGCGTCAGTTGTTTACTTGTTGCTGTTTACTTGTTATATTGGCAGAGTAAGTTCTGTGTTTGTTCACTGGTTGTTGTTTACGCAATCTTTCTATTGGGTTACTTACAACTTTCGAACCACAGCTCAATATGAGTTCATAATGCAAGTATGAAATTTGCAACATTCCGCGAACAATATATATTTCTTCGTCATTTTAACATTGTACACGGGTGAGTAAACTTTGTTTCGTTCTGTGATTCAAGTCAAAACTGGGAAATTTCATGGCCTTTAATGGAAGATTCTGTGATTTTTCTTTCCCTAATTTTGGTGTCAAAGTCTAATCCTTACAAAATTTGAAATTCCAGCTGTTTCATTGTACTTCTCGTGGTCGCCGGTCTTTTGTGGATGGTCAAACTTCGTCTCGAAGTATATCGACGAAATCAGAGGCGAATCGAAGAAATAGAACACGTGAGTGTTTCAGTCATTACATAAAGCTGGAACTTCATTTCAATGTTCACTATTGATTAAAACGCCCTTCGTTTGGCTAATAATTGTTGCCATGCGGACTACTCTTACAGTAACAGTGGAGCAGTTAAATTTGCTTTGTCCCATTATTGATTTATCGATTATATCGATTGTTTTTCAGATGGCCTCGAGACCGTTCGCCAACGTGAAACTAGAGTTGACTACGCACATGGCACCCGTGAGTATTTTTTTCAAGCTATAGTATTTTGCTGTTTTTTCTCCAGATGTACATGTTTGCTCATGTTCTGATTTTATACTCTCCAGTCAAGATTGTCAAAATATCATCACCTGAATGTTTCAGACGTACATGAGGGCCACATCATTCGCGAAATTATGCTAAACTGTCCAAAACTGTTTGTAATATATCATAATACAATCCAAAAAAACAAACATTTGCGAGAAGTATCATCACCTAAATGTTTCAGTCGTGCATAGGGTCAACACTTGTTTCAAAAATGTTTCAAAACTTTCAACTTTTTTTGCGCACCTCAATGTTTCAGTCGTGCGTGGGTCCGACGCCTCTGTCGGTGGAGCCGTGCGGCAACTACAAGGCGGGTGTTTTTACCCTGGCAGTTCGTCTGCCCACGGGCGGTGGTAACGCCACTCCCAACGGAACCTCCGGTCAGTTACAAACAGATATTATGATTATAGTATATTGATAGTGTATATTATAATATAATATACTTAATTCAGTATACAGTTATATAATGCTCTATCAGGTTTATGTTACAATGATATTGGTGACAGAAATATAAGTTAGTAGTGGAAAGTTTTTTTTGTTACGCCCCAGTAAAGTTGTCCGAATGGTCAGCAGATTTCGAAAGACTGACTTTTTTTGCCAAAACGAGAGAATTTGTCTCTTTCATTGCCAATATAGTATTGTAACATTGATATATTAATACATAATTAATATTAATATCAACGTTGATATAATAATAATATTATAATATTGTAACAGGTCTGGCTGTCGCCTCTGCCCTCTGCCAGCTGACGCCCGCACAACTGGGGGTCTTACAGGCACCCGATAATTCCGACACAAAGAACGGAAGGAAAACGAATATCAGACGATATATACCCTTTCTGAGGGGAAGAGACAACGAAAACACGTAATTTCATACCTGATTTGGGTTATTTTCAACCTTTAATCCTGTTTTAACCTTGTAAGATTATCCATGTACCTTAGTACTATTTTACTATTGTTTCCACCACGGAAATCTACTATTTTAGTACTTTTACTGCTGTTTTAACCACGTGAACTACTTTGTATTTAGTATAACTTTGTCTGATCCAACCTTACACTGCTCATAATACGAAAAAGCATTTTAAACATTGCCTTAGTTTTCACTTACGATTGTACGTTACGGTGCTAATACATACAATGTAATTAACTCTCACCCAACGTCGTTTTGGTCACTTTTCCTTTTCACTTGAACGTTAGTAACAACAATGTTGTAAACATTCAAAGTTTTATCAGGTTTTCTGCGTTTGAGCGTTGCCTTTTTATCCTTAATTTGTTTATTAGTTTCATCGCCAAAGTACTAATCAAGTCTTTCCTAGTGATTATGATGGATATACGTGTAATTTTATCGATTTTTTTTGCTATCGAACGTGGTTTTGGAATGTTGTGATGTTTGCATTGGTGTTTTTTGGTATTTTATCAATTTTATGATTATTGGTAATGAAAAATGTTTTTTTTTTCTTTGATTAATTTGTGGCAGGGGTAAAAACGGTGGATGTAAGCGATGAGGGATTAGGAAATTTTCAAACTCATTCATTTTATTGAAAGAAAACAAAGATTCAGCGAACGATTATGATGTGTGACGTACTCATTAAGTATAGGCTGCGCAACATTGAGCTGTGGTAAATTCACTCAACAGTTGCATTTGTTTGCGTTGTGTTGCGCACCGCAAATGAATGAGCACGGCAAAATACGTATCTGATATGGAAACAAATTCATTATCCTGCCATATCTGCAACATGACCTTACCGAACTTAAAAAAACTAACGAAACCACATGAGACACAGAAAACAAGAAGAAAAACCCTGTTAATTCAAGTCTGTTAATTCAATAAATTTAACCTGGATAGAACACGTACAAACATTTGCATTCATTAAATACACTATTCTGGAATTATACTAATAAAATTAAACGTGTGAGTTTGGTTTGGCCATTGCGCATTCATTTTTAGCTTTCAAACCACAAAAGTCTTCAAATGTAACTTCTTTCGAACTATAAACAATGGAAACTACTTCGCTAATCGAGAGCTCTTGCATACATGTTGTGTGAAAATTAGAAAAATAAAAATTGTCGTTGCCTTTTGTCCCTCGTCTGGTGTCAGAAAAGGGTTTGAAAAACTTTTGTACAGAATTGGCTAAAAATTGACCGAAGTAGGTGAACCCCAAAGATAGCTCGGTACCGAAATTTGTTGCTTTCAGGTTTTGTCTGGTTTTCATTTTTCAAAAATGGTGAGAAAAGTTACGTTACAGAACTTTTTCACAAAATTTGTGAGGAGAATTAATCAAATATTCTATATTATGAGAAATGCTTATATAAGACAAAATAAGACAATACACAATCACCTTTGTCGGTTTACCAGCTTATCGTATTTAAATTTTCAAAATGAAGTTAAAAACTGAAAATAAAATACAAATTACTCAAATGAAGTGGTTTAAAAATGAGAACATTACTTACGGTACAGTTCTCGTGAAAAACTACTTATCTCGCAACAAATTGACGAGAGCAGATGGTTTTAGAATGTGTTGTGTTATTCATCTCGAACAAGCGCACTGCAGTGTTTCGGTGGGTTTACTTACGCTTCCCAAACTCTTCGGACCAGTATTTCGATGACTGAGAAAGATAGAGAACGAGAGAGAGAAAGAGAGAGATATTGAGAGAGAGAAAGAAGGAGAGATAGAGATAGAGAGAGAGAGAGTGTGTGTGTGAGAGAGAGAGAGAGTGTGTGTGTGCAGATCAGAGAGACGCAGACTGTCATAGTTTATTGCGGTCCGAAACCTGATCGTAGATGATCACAGAAAACCGGCGGGACTGTCTCTTTTTATCTCTGACAAGTTGTTGGTTTTAATTTCCTTTGCCGCAACTGGCAACATCACGATGTCCTAAACGTTACTGGATTTTAGCTGTTCCCAAGATCCCTCTTTTTCAATGATTGCAACTTCGTTCCAGATGCGCACTCATGGTGTTTGTATGCGTGATTTTGAGCAGCTTGAGGGTTTTTTCGGGCAGTCCCCGGAGTACTCATTGATGTATGTAGAGGTAGGGTTGCAACTCATTCATGACTTTGTTCTTCAAATTCATGACGCATTCATTCGTTTTGATACGATATCAGTCACATTACAGGTCATGTTCAAATTCGTAGGATAGAGTAGAGAGATTGAAGTGATTTGTACCTTTTCTTCAGAACTCTCGATCAAAAACAAACTTGAATTCGATTTGCGAGTTCAATGTTTACTTAATTGGTTTTTCTCTAAGTGAGGTACTGCTCGAAAACTCTTTTTTTATCTAAGCGTACGGCCTGAAACATTCAGCAGTTAGAGTCGGTTATGCTCAACAACGGAGAAAGTGGAAGCATTAGGCAACTTCTCGTCTTTTCCTTAATCTTTTCCTTTATTTTATATTATTGAAAGGAGCGATCATTATTCCGAGTTCCTACTTCGGCATAAATACAGCGGGCTTGTGAAAAAAGACTTCTCTCGCAACAAATTGAATAGAGAAGATGGCTTTGGAATATGTTGTATTCTTCATCTCGAATAAGCGCACTGCAGTGTTTCGGAGGGTTCACTTACGCTTCTCAAACCGATCGAACCAGTTTTTCTATGCCACACGTATTAAAAAAGTACAAAATGTAAAGGTCGTAATATTGTTTATAAAAGTCTGGTACAGTTGCTCTACTTTGGCAGCGTGCCAATGGTATTTTTCACTGTGTTGCAAGTTTCGAAAATGGTAAAACAATTGATCATGGCTTCTCACTCTCTGGAAGTGCGACAGCTCAGAGTTAGTTGGTGGATTCGGGGAGAGAGTGTGCAGATCAGAGAGACGCAGACTGTCTCTGTTTATTTGCGGCCTGAATGATCCCGCTCTCGTAGTTAGCCAATCACAGAAAACAGGCGGAACTGTTTCTTGGAGCAAAAATAGAACACTGCCAATTCTTAGTTAGAAGGACGAAAACTATAGCATGATGGGTGTCACCAGCTACACCTACATCCTCTTAAGGACATTATTTCGAAAATAGGTATAATGAAGTATTCAGTACTTGCGGATGAAAATTGCAGTGCTGAAATTAAACTCAACTGGAAAAGATTTAAGAACATAGATAGAAATAAGGTGAGTTCTGTATGTAACCGGGTTTTTTGATAACCTAACCGGTTTTTTGGTAGCCTTTTTCCGGTTACTTCAATAGGTAACCGGTCGGTAACCGAAAATGAAAAACCGGTTACCTGTTTTTTTCAACGCAAAATGTGATTTGTACCGTTGTTGGTACGGTAACCGGATTTTTATTTTTAGGTTACCTACCGGTTACCTGGGAGGTAACCTGTAAAAAGAGTTACAAAAAACCGGTTGGGTTACCTAAAAATCCGGTTAGTTGTAGAATTGGCTTAGAAATGGAGCTCATTTTATCATGATTCAGAACATAGACTGTTGAAATGGCTGAACCTCTTCTCATGAAGGAGACCAAAAGACGTAAACAGTTACAACCAATTAGTTCACGTCGGATGAAAATTCTGTTATGACAGCACTAGCTCATCTGTGAACCAAAGAATATACCTCGATCCGTTCATTTTTCGCGGAATATGATGTCCGAGCAATGTTTGTGGCAGTCCAACGTTTCGCAACTTATATATAGTTGGAGTGACAGATACGAGACTAATTGGCATCAGATTTATCGTGAAATACAAAATAACCAGGATATTTCATATTTATTCAGATTTCCAGTGTATTAATTCAGATTTGTAGGTGTTCATTCAATTGAAATAATCCTCTAGACGCGCGCAAAACAATAATGATAATAAACATTAATATTGTTAGTACCAGTAGCAGGATCAGTAGGAGATGAATACAGCTGGGTTGTAATCCTAGAACTCCTAGAAAAATAAACTATTCTGACTTTACCACGAGCTGAGAGAGAATCAAAACTCAAGAACGCGTTAGGTATTAATACGGAGCGTGCAGCATTCGTGTGGTAAACCCAATAAAAAACTCGCCTTACATTAATTATATGCGAAAGACTATTTTTATCCGTAGTTTACACCAACCGTCGAGTAATGTCGCCATTTTCCCCATAAAGACAGCAGAGGGTTCGATTGATCGAGCGATGCGGGGCGAGCGATCGTTGATTATTTGCCAACAGGCGAGAGAGGGTGTAGATCAATGATACACCGACTGGCTGGCCCCTCTTCAAACCCCGCCCCTTACAAACTCGATGGTACGGTGTCCACAACGGTTTGACAAATCCTATACCACAGATTACTTGTTCAGTTTGGAGTTTTTGGTGGGCATGCAACATTTGTGTGTTCTACGAAAATGTGAAACCTGAACAACAGGTTTTCTCGTTTTATGGATAATTGTGAATTGAGATTTCAGACTCATTCAATCCATATTAATTAACTTCTAGAAGACGTCATCATAAATCATACTGATTAGATAACGTCAACGGCAAACATCAAACCGCTTCAGAACAGACAGTGTTGATATTAGAGTTGCTGTACGAGTTCAAAATTTCGCGAAATTTTTGATTCTTTCGAGGTTCAACTCAGTTGTTCGAGTCGATTCGATTTTCATGACCTAGTTGAGATGCAATATTTTCTAACGATTCAATAAAACTTTCGCATTCTCAACTGGATAACTGGAATGGTTAAGATATGATAAGGAGAAAGCTTCATCATACTTTATATTTGTGAGCGGCTCCAAAATTGTTAATGAAGAAGGTGACCCCCTTTCATCATAAACATTTGAACAGAGAGTTAGTTCAGTTGGGAAATGTTAAAACTGTATCATCTCTTTCTCCCATGTCGATATGAAAACACAAAACAAACACATCAAAAACCTACACCTGAACATAATTCTTGTTCGACAGTCAGTGGAAAACTGCCTATTACTATTTCAATACTATTGCCACGCGGAGTTAACTATATAATATAATAAGTTTCTGATTAATATTCTTACCACATGCGAGAACTAGGAGAGAAACATAGGGGAGACATGTCATAGAGAAACTGTATTCATAGTAGAACATAACAAGTTAGCAATACAAGTTTATTATAATATAAATAATTATACGAGTAGTTATCTATGAGAGATAACCGGAGAGAGCGAGTAGACCAGAGCGTATCCCATGGTCAGTGTAAGTTGAAGAGTGAGCTTCTCCTGTCTTCTTTCCACGTGCCAACACTGCATTAACATGTCTGGCGCTCACGTGCGCAGTTGCTATGCTAATCACCTGCGCCCGTGCAATATGCCAAGTTTAGGCTATGCCGAACACTCCCAACTTTGAAAAATTTTCGCCGAAGGGAGAAAAAACCTGAACTCTGAAAAAAAGATTAGTTCATCTAATAGAAAATAGGGAGTAGTTGGACTGGTTCGAATGGAATGAGAATACACTGTAATGATAGGGTATTGCGGTGGCTAAAAACTGACTTTCTCACTGAGTGGTATTTCTGTGACAGACAAATGTATCAGTGGATAGTAAGTAGTGTATTCTAAAAGCCAAATAGGTTTTGTTCCTGTTAGCACAGAAATACAATATATCGGGTCGATATTTATCGAGAATGTGTCCTCTCGTCACTAACTGGTTCGAGTGCTGGCAAATAGTTAGAATTAGGCTGAATTTCGAACTCGGTGGGAGGAAGAACATATGTGTAGGGAAAACACGAATTGGCGTTGTGGGTAATAATCGGTAGTTAGCAAATAATGAGGTGGTTGATCCAAACTACAAATATTCATAAGCATGAAACTCACGTATTCCCTTGATCCACCAATCCTGTCAATCCAACATCATTCCACGTTAGTCCATGCAGACACCAGTCCAATAATCGAAATAACGCTGAAATCTCCTTCGGAAAACTGCTGGTTACTGTTACTTATTGTGGATTTAAGTTGATATGTGTGAATTGTTTGCATAATGTGAATAAACAACCACTTTTCGTTGATATTTCTCAGGATACAATAGATATAGGGAGTGACCAAAGATTCATTGTAGTTTGAGTTTGACATGTCCTTATTTACAAGTTTTGACCGAAAGGCTGTGGAATCGAACTACAAACACAACCGAAGGGCGCAACACTCAATTTGGGCTTGCACGAACTCTATAGCGCATATTTGATTCAAATGTTTCAGTGTGTTGTGAACAATTGATAGAACTTCTTTTGGCTTTCCATGAGGGATTTAGTAGGGCTAGTGTGTTGAATGTGATTGATGGACTGGATAATGACTCTGCTTGAAAAAGGATCTTTGAAATTTATTTGGCGAGGAATTAAACATCAGAAATACAATGTTTTGGAAGCGGTATGCTTGGATGGATTAGATGGAATAGTCTCTTGAATTGGTGCTTTATTTGCATTATAAAAACCTGCAGGAAACACTATATACGAGAAAAACCTTTTCTCAGGTTCTAAACTCGGTTATTGAGCTGGCGCTTATTCTTGTTATACAGAACCAAATTGCATAATGTATGACCGTTAGGGACTTTATAGCATTAAAAATTGGCACATAGTCGGGATATAAGTTGAATACGATGACTGATGTTTGCCAGATTCAAAGGGATTGAAAGACACCAAACAATTGCGACGTACCTTCATGAAACTCCAGATCGCGCCGGTGACTTCTATAGTAGTTCGTTTTCAACTTCAGCTTCCGCGCATCTTTTCACATTTGCTCTTCGGAAGATGGAGACAGGCCGGATTAGAGTAGTTTTTTTTCCATCCCTTACCTCGTCATTTCTTAATATATCATCTAATGTGACATTTGAGTTGAGGATGTATTGCACAGACTTCAATGGAGTTTTTTGGAATTTGTGGTGGATTTCATTTAAGAATAGGGAATGGTGGACTTTTGCAGGACTTCATTGCTCACGAATTATATGATGTCGTTTTGTACTTTTTGATGAAACATCCGTGGCAGCAAATGTATGGTAGACTACTTTTGAAAGTATATATGAGTCAATCAACAAAGAAAGAGAAAGCTGGATGATTGGGATGTGTGAAAACGGAGTGGACTTGGGGAACAACACAAAGTGGTGAAACCATTAAACCGCTTCAGAACAGACAGTGTTGATATTAGAGTTGCTGTACGAGTTCAAAATTTCGCGAAATTTTTGATTCTTTCGAGGTTCAACTCAGTTGTTCGAGTCGATTCGATTTTCATGACCTAGTTGAGATGCAATATTTTCTAACGATTCAATAAAACTTTCGCATTCTCAACTGGATAACTGGAATGGTTAAGATATGATAAGGAGAAAGCTTCATATTACTTTATATTTGTGAGCGGCTCCAAAATTGTTAATGAAGAAGGTGACCCCCTTTCATCATAAACATTTGAACAGAGAGTTAGTTCAGTTGAGAAATGTTAAAACTGTATCATCTCTCTTTCTTCCATGTCGATATGAAAACACAAAACAAACACATCAAAAACATACACCTGAACATAATTCTATTTGTCGTTGACCAGAAGACTATTTGTTAGCTTAATACAACAATGAGTGCAGTTGAGGTTATGAAGAAGATGTGAAACCTGCACTTGCGCCAAACGATCGCGTTACGAAACATTTATATTATAGCGTATTATAGCGTCCGGAAAAGGCAATATGTCATATTGGTTGAACGATGCAGAGCGAGCAGTCGTTGATCACTTGTCAGCATTTGAGAGTGTGTGTACATCAAAGATAAGCAGACGAAATGCGCCCCATCCAAACCTTGCCCCATCCGAAGTTGATGGTAAGGTGTCCACATCGGTCATGTAGTCAACTAGATCGCAGAGTGCCAGAACATCCGTCACTGAAACGATAACATTTTGGTGCGAAAAGTTCTATGAGATTGCATGAACCACAATATATCATTTTACACACTATAACCAATGTTTCACTCTCAAAATGCTATTTCTACAGAGAAGTAGATTTGATTTGATGGAAATTCCAAGGCGGGAAGAATTTCCATAAACAAAAATCGAATTCTGCCTGAGCTATTTTTTTGCTGTTCTGATGTGTTTTAGGTCTGATTTCGGTGAGCTTTTGATGCAGTTAAGAGGTTTGTGAGCTATGTCACAACTATTATTCCGTCCAACCAGTTAACTTTTTATGCAGAAAACGCTCCAGTAACCATACACCTGCCATAAAACTAGTCTCTTTTCGGTACTTCAAATAATTTATATTTTCCCGATATTTGTTCACTATATTCCGCATATTTGTCCACCACGTGCACGTATTATGAACCCAGCCATAGAGACATAGAATTATATCTGATAATAGTTTCTCATTGGCTACACGGAAACGATTACGGGGTGATTTTTAAAACTATTCCAAGTGAAATCTATTTCGCTCGAAGAATACATGAAAGCACGTAATTCATTTGTCCTATGAATGGTACACAGGCGAATGCGGCGGCAGGAACAGGATCACTTAATGAGATGGGGCTATATAGAGAGCGTGCAACATTTGAGTACTGTACGGCATGAATGGCTGCGCGCAAACCTTTTCACACGAAAAATAGCACTACTTGTCAGATATCACGAAGAGTGAGGTGATCACTTTCATTCCCAACAGGAACATTCGTTCACGAGCAGTTATCGCTTTAAGAAGATACTAGCAAGTCACTGAATGAATGCCATTGAAACATTTGATTGTCCAATATGATGTATTCTATGAAGGAGAGGGCCAAGAATAACTCACTAGAGGTGTTACTAGAAAGATCTGTGTGATACTTGATGATTACCGCCTCGTAAGAAGGTGAGATGAATGAATAAATAAGTAAATGTGAAAATTTCAAAATCTTCAAAGACGCTACCATGAATTCTAAAGAGGAGACGACATCAACAGTAAAAGAAGCAAGTTTTTCGAAATGTAAAAGTAAATACTAGTGATTGTTTTTTCATTGAGGACTTTTTGTAATTTTAATAAAATTTAGTGATCAAAAAACACTCTGGAGGCCTGAAACCGAAGTTCATTGCATTTCAACGTTGCATGGTGTTGGTGAATATAAAGGCGACTCCCGTTGGTAGAGTTGTTTCAGCTATCCTGTACCTGTACGGAAGGAAAATAGACTTCGATCAGCAAAACACTGATTTCAGAATTTATCATTTCATATACCACTAATGACTGTGGGAAACTTCAGTAATTGTTATGTTGAAAGATTCTACAATAAAACAGATCAGATCCCGCCCGAGACTGGTTCTTTTATTGTCAATTCGAGGATGTATTTTGGTATTCGAACGAAATTCAAAGTGCCGGATGAAAATAACCACGAGCCTCTAATGAAGCCAATTACATTATTTGTCAGATATTCCCTGAACAGTTTTTCATAGAGTTAAATGTTCTTCGCACGACACGATTACGTAGACCACTCGAGCGTTGTACGCATTCTATTTCAGTGAGCTACACCGTTAATAGCAATGAATAGGTGGTTTTCGTTCACGATACCGATAATACTAACAAGCCTTCCAAAAAACATGGTTCCCTTTATTATCCATTTGTTCCATCTTATATAGGATTCTTTTGTAGCTTAAATACTTTTCACTAGCTTTTTGCTACAGAAAAGAAGATACCGCGAGAACGCAAGATAATGTGATAAAAAACTTAACACGGTCGAATGTTTTGGGTCAGCATTAAGAATAGAAGACTTCTTCGAGCAGTATTGGTCAGAATTCTTGCTTAGATATAATCATAAACCATACATTCTACTTTTGAATGTGCCCACCTAACCAATTTGGTATCTCTCCAAATATACGGTAAAATGCATATACTCGGTTTACGAAGCGAGTTATCCCCATTTTTACAGAGTTTTTTTTTGTACATGCTGTATCATATTTTGGGAAGAACATCCCTAGTATTCATTCGGTAATAGTAGAATCTGAAATCAGGAAGAACAATCATCTTCCATAATCGTTACTCACTGTACCACAGTATCTGCTTTCGTGAGAGACTGTAATTCTTATTTGAAATTGCATAGCCCTATATTTACTCGTTCTCAAAAATTGTATCCTGAAAATATCCGTATACTGAGCCAAATGAGCTATTTGAGCTCAGTGAACTTCTGGGGGAAATTGTGACAAGTAAAAGTTTCGGGAAAGCTCTGAGACTTCAATACGTCGTGCTCTACTCCTACTAATCTCCAAGAAAGTGTTTTCCAGAACGTATTTTTCAATTCTAAAACACGGAAACAACTTTTTAAATGTTTTGCTGCGTACTGTATTGGTGAAAGAAGTGAAACAACGTATGAATTTTGTGCTATTACCAAGTTTCTCTCCTGAATGGCAATTTTTCTAGCATTCAGACTTTTTCTTCAGGAGTTACAGCAACTTTTTGTTCACAGTTGACGTGGATTGTTAAAAATTCCAACGACCAATAAAAGTTTCGCTCGGTGGCGTTACGAAAAATACAAATTCTAATGGGGCTGAGTGTTTCATTGTCTCTATGTAATGGCGAATAAGAGTCCGATTTGATATTCGGTGTATATGTGCATTTTTGCAAATTCAGTAAGATGTATTTCTTGAACGAAATGTGCTCCAAAGGGAAGTTGTTGTATCCCACTGAATGGGCCGGTTTTGGTCAGTTTCAAGATTCAAATGTCTGCAAAACCTCACAGACACACAAAACCAACCAATCCATCCAGTTTTAAACTCTGCGTCTTCTCTATTTTTTCGAAAATGTCGCACAATTGAAGTTGCGTACGAAACGGTAACCTTGTTGTTTTAATTACAAACACCTGCTCACAAAAAAGAGGAGGAAAGTACCGTGGGACGAGAAAAGTAATAAAATATATAGAAATGGCGAAAAAGAATCAAAACAGCTTGTTACGGACTTTCTGTGGACAAGTGGGGGACCAGGAACTGTGTGAGTTCTGTTCGGATTCACCGTTTTCAGCAAAAAGCGAACGATATGATGTTGTGAATGAGTGTGCAACACAAATAGAACAATACATTTTTTTGCACAACGGTTCATAAAAAAACAATTGGAAAAAAAATGTAATTTCAGTGTGAAAGTGCATAGTGGATTCACGTAAGTACGTTGTGAACCGTTGTGCAAACAAATTTATTGTTCTATTTTTGTTGCACACTCATTCACAACATCATCTCGTTTGCTTTTTTCTGAAAACTGTGAATCCGAACAGAACTCACACACTTCCTGGTCCCCCACTTTTTACGAATTTTTATTGTATTCATAATGTACTGGGAGTTCGCAAAAATTAATTTACCCCACCGTGAATAACTACGGAAATTCAAGACATAGTTATTCTGTGATACAGAGTTTCACATTACAATTTAAATTCAACTATATTTCTTGTACATTTGTAATCGATTTGGGATCAAAATACCACAAACCGTGGTCTTAAACTAAGTGAGTGGAATTGCTACAGCTCAACGTTGCACCGCCTATACTAAACGAGTACGAGATCAAGCAACATCGATATATGACGGTTTGACTCTGTTTGACTAATATGTATTTTATTTTGAGTCTTCACCTTCATTTTGAAACTTGAAATACGATAAGCTGATAAACCGAGGAAGGTTATTGTGTTTTATTTCATTTTGTCTCTTATATCTAAAACATTTCTCATAATAAAGTATATTTGAGTAACCAGTTTTGTGAAAAAGTTTTGTAACGTAATTCTCCTAACCAGTTTTGTAGAGTTTTGTAAAGTGAAAACCAAACCATAGCTACCAACATCAAATTTGGGTGTCGCGCTACCTTTGGGGTTCACGTATATGGGTCAATTCTTAGCCATTACTGTACAGTAGTTTTTAGAACCTATGCAGACATGAGACGGAAGACGTGAGACTGGGGACGAATGAAATTTTTCATAACGACTAGGTACACAACTGTTTCAAACTTGCCCTCGAAAACCCCTCGAAAAGTGGCGAAAAAGTTATCTAGTTTGAACGAAGAGTTGAATGAATTTTTGAAACCAAAGTACCAGTCAATGGTGTAACGAAAAAAGAGCTCATCACTTTAACGTAACAAGCAGTTTCGATTTCTCTTTTTGCCATTTTTATACAATTGATTCCTTTTCTCGTCCCGCGGTGATTTCCTCCTCTTTTTTGTGAGCAGGTGTTTGTAATTAAAACAACAAGGTTACCGTTTCGTACGCAACTTCACTTGTGCGACATTTTTGGAAAAACAGAGAAGATGGATAATTGAAAACTAGATGAACTGGTCGGGTTTGTGTGTCTGTAAGGTTCTGCAGACATTTGAATCTTGAAACTGATCAAAAACGCCCCATTCAGTGGGATACAACAACTTCCCTTTGGAGCACATTTCGTTCAAGAAATACATCTTACTGAATCTGCAAAAAATGCACTCCGAGTATCAAATCGGACTCTGACTCGTCATTACATAGAGACAATGAAACACTCAGGCCGATAATGGTTTTGTATTTTTCGTTACGCAACCAAGCGAAACTTTTATTGGTCGTTGGAATTTTAAACAATCTACTTTAACTGTGAAAAAAACGTTGCTGTAACTCCTGAAGAAAAAGTCTGAATGCTAGAAAATTTGCCATTCTGGAACGAGGTAATAGCACAAAATTCATACGTTGTTTCACTTGTTTCACCAATACAGTACGCAGCAAAACATTTGAAAAGTTGTTTCCGTGTTTGAAAATTAAAAAATACGATCTGGAAAACACTTTCTTGGAGATTAGTAGGAGTAGAGCACGACGTATTGAAGTCTCAGAACTTTCCCGAAACTTTTACTTGTCACAATTCCCCCCAGAAGTTCACTGAGCTCAAATAGCTTATTTGGCTCAGTATATTAGATATTTTCAGGACACAATTCTTGAGAACGAGTAAATATAGGGCTAGACCATTTCAAATAAGAATTGCAGTCTCTCACAAAAGCAGATAGTGTGGTACGGTAAAGTGAGGTACGATTATGGAAGATGATTGTTCTTCCAGACTATCTTTCAGATTTTACTATTACCGAATGAATACTAGGGATGTTCTTCCCAAAATATGATACAGCATGTACAAAAAAAACTCTGTAAAATTGGGGATAACTCGCTTCGTAAACCGAGTATATGCATTTTACCGTATATTTGGAGAGATACCAAATTGGCTAGGTGGGCACATTCAAAAGTAGAATGTATGGTTTATGATTATATCTAAACAAGAATTCTGACCAATACTGCTCGAAGAAGTCTTCTATTCTTAATGCTGACCCAAAACATTCGACCGTGTTAAGTTTTTTATCACATTATCTTGCGTTCTCGCGGTATCTTCTTTTCTGTAGCAAAAAGCTAGTAAAAAGTATTTAAACTACAAAAGAATCCTATATAAGATGAAACAAATGGATAATAAAGGGAACCATGTTTTTTGGAAGGCGTATTAGTAGTATCGGTATCGTGAACGAAAACCACCTATTGCTATTAACGGTGTAGCTCACTGAAATAGAATGCGTACAACGCTCGAGTGGTCTACGTAATCGCGTCGTACGAAAAACATTTCACTCGATGAAAAACTGTTCAGGGAATATCTGACAAATAATGTAATTGGCTTCATTAGAGGCTCGTGGTTATTTTCATCCGGCACTTTGAATTTCGTTCGAATACCAAAATACATTCTCGATTTGACAATAAAAGAACCAGTCTCGGGCGGGATCTGATCTGTTTTATTGTAGAATCTTTCCACATAACAATTACTGAAGTTTTACACAGTCATTAGTGGTATATGAAAAGATGAATTCGAAAATCAGTGTTTTGCTAATCGAAATCTTTTTTTTCGTAGACGATAGCTGAAACAACTCTACCAACGGGACTCGTCTTTATGTTTACCATGCAACGTAGGAATGCAATGAACTTCGGTTTTAGGCCTCCAGGGTGTTTTTCGTTCACTAAATTTTATTAAAATTACAATAAAGTCCTCAATGAAAAAACAATCACTAGTATTTACTTTTACATTTCGAAAAACTTGCTGCTTTTACTGTTGATGTCGTCTCCTCTTCAGAATTCATGATAGCGTCTTTGAAAATTTTAAAATTTTCACATTTACATATTTATTCATTCATCTCACCTTCTTACGAGGCGGTAATCATCAAGTATCACACAGCTCTTTCTAGTAACACCTCTAGTGAGTGGTTCTTGGCCCTCTCCTCTATAGAATACATCATATTGGACAATCAAATGTTTCAATGGCATTCATTCAGTGACTTGCGAGTATCTTCTTAAAGCGATAACTGCTCGTGAACGAATGTTCCTATTGGGAATGAAAGTGATCACCTCACTCTTCGTGATATCTGACAAGTAGTGCTATTTTTCGTGTGAAAAAGGTTTGCGCGCAGCCATTCATGCCGTACAATACTCAAATGTTGCACGCTCTCTATATAACCCCATCTCATCAAGTGACCCTGTTCCTGCCGCCGCATTCGCCTGTATACCACTCATAGAACAAATGAATTACGTGCTTTCATGTTTTCTCCGAGCAAAATCGATTTCACTTGAAATAGTTTTAAAAATCACCCCTCAATCGTTTCCGTGTAGCCAATGAGAAACTATTATCAGATATAATTCTATGTCTCTATGGCTGGGTTCATAATACGTGCACGTGGTGGACAAATATCCGGAATATAGTGGACAAATATCCGGAATATATAAATTATTTGAAGTACCGAAAAGAGACTAGTTTTATGGCAGGTGTATGGTTACCGGAGCGTTTTCTGCTTAAAAAGTTAAATGGTTGGACGGAATAATAGTTGTGACATAGCTCACAAACCTCTCAACTGCATCAAAAGCTCACCGAAATCAGACCTAAAACACATCAGAACAGCAAAAGAATAGCTTAGGCAGAATTCGATTTTTGTTTATGGAAATTCTTCCCGCCTTGGAATTTCCATCAAATCAAATCTACTTCTCTGTAGAAATAGCATTTTGAGAGTGAACCATTGGTTATAGTGTGTAAAATGATATATTGTGGTTTATGCAATCTCATAGAACTTTTCGCACCAAAATGTTATCGTTTCAGTGACGGATGTTCTGGCACTCTGCGATCTAGTTGACTACATGACCGATGTGGACACCATACAATCAATTTCGTAAAGGGCAAGGTTTGGATGGGGCGCGTTTCGTCTGCTCATCTTTGATGTACACACACTCTCACATGCTGACAAGTGATCTACGACTGCTCGCTCTGCATCGTTCAACCAATATGACATATTGCCTTTTCCGGACGCTATAATACGCTATAATATAAATGTTTCGTAAGGCAGGGTTCATACTTTTTGCTGCCAACTCTGGCAGCAGCAGCAGCAACATGCAAAGTGTGATTACCGATCGTGCTGCCGACTGCAAGACTAGCTGCCGGCAGCAAGCAGCAACAGTCTGCTGCCAACTCACGCGACATTTGTTGCAGTCGGCAGCAATTTGCTGCCGACTCGAGCAGCAATTGCAGTTTGGTCGCTAGCAAACTGCATGACATGTAGTCAACTCCTTTTGATCCATGAAACATTGTTTTTACTCATTTTTTTTTCACGGTAGGAACGTTTAGTAGATATTTTTAGCAGTTTACACCTGAACATTGGTTTTATTTTAACAGTTTCATACTTTACGTGGAAATGTTGGCAGTTTGAACCTGGACATGGGTTAATGAATCAGATATGGGGTAATCGACCACGGGAATCGAACATGGACATAATGTTAAAGGAGGTGGGGGGCTAAAGTATCATGGTGGTCAAAACGAATATTTTCGAACCAAAATTCTGCGGATGGGGTAATCGATCATGAGAATTACGAATATCGATACGGGCTTAAAGGTGGTGGGGGGGGGGGGGGGGCTAAAATATAAATCTTTCGAATTCATTCGTATTGGGTCAAATTTGATCAAAATGAGGATATTTTTCCAAATTCAAACTTTACTAATTTTTCCTTTTTTTCGTCTTTTTCTCTTCCATTAAAAACTGCGCAGCGTAGTACCATTAGCGCCCGGCGCTTGACGACCACCAACGCGAGGCTCCAGCGTACCAGAAGATTTACCAGTGGACATAGTTGCGGACTTAAAAGCAGTAAAAATATGAATTTGAAAAAAAATATTTCTCGGAGCGGGTCACCTTTAACGTCAAGTCGATATTCGATTTCCCTATCGTTAACATCCTTTTCTCTGGAAGTTGGACCCCATACGAAGAAATTCAAAAAATTTATACTTCAGCCCCCCACCTCGTTCAACATTATGTCCATGTTCGATTCCCGTGGTCGATTACCCCATATCTGATTCATTAACCCATGCCCAGGTTCAAACTGCCAACCTTTTCACGTAAAGTATGAAACTGTTAAAATAAAACCAATGTTCAGGTGTAAACTGCTAAAAATATTAACTAAACTTTCCTACCGTGAAAAGTCCAAGTTTAAAACGGTAACTCAAAACGTGTGAGCTGAAAAGTCTCCTATTTACCTTGCACGCTGAATCGGTTTTTGCGGAATCGTCGCCCACTCGATTCGCCTGGAGGGGGAGGTCATTCGATGAATAGAAAAGCTCCAACCAAAACATTTTTTCTCATAAGTCATAAGCCCAGAACCCGCTGTGCCCTACATTTTGCCCCAAATTTATCGATCATTTTCGAGTGGACATTGGACATTTATGCCAAATCGAAATCACTTTCGCGGTTGTAAAATGAGCATTTCTCCGCCTGCTACGATAATAATTTCGACTTTTCTAATTTTTGTCGCGTCGCGTGCGTGAGCACCTAGAAATTATTTGAGGAACATTGACTTTTTACCCCCCAACTTTCTGAAATTGTATTGCGTTTGAGAAATTGTAGTTAGACCCCCCTCACCGGGGGGTGATAATTCAATTTATCATCTGCAATACAAAAGTTTGAGGGTGGGGGGGTGAAAAATATACATTTCCGGTATTGAAGTTCAGCCCCCCATCATTGAAGTTCTACCCCCCGCCGACCCAGGTGGGGGGTGAATAGTAAATGTCGAAGTTGATTTTCGACCCCCCCCCCCCCTCTCCTAGATTGTCAGGTTTTAGCTTGGGTGGGGGGTTGAAGTGCTACGGGGGGGGGGGCAACTAAAGTGGGGGGCGTTATTTGTTTTGTTCCGCTTCATATCGAATGGGGACATAAAGTAAAGATGAACGTTGTCATCTAGAATTCAATATGTCTACAGGCTACTGCCGAAGGTCATAATATTTAGTCCCATCGGGTGCAATTACGACGGATTCACATTCTACATTGTTTTGAAAAATTATATCCATCTGGAGTTTTCGAAAGATATTATAATGAAAACGGTTATAAAATATTATAAAAAAACTAAGTGACTAAGTAAGTATGAGATTTTTGAGAAAAGAAAATCTGAGCAGCAAAATGCGTTCATACTTTCTTGTCGCCATTTCATGCTGCCAACTCCGGCAGCAACAACATTTCGGCAGCGCTGCCCAAATGCTTGGCAGCGGCTGCTGCTGCTGTCAGAGTTGGCAGCAAAAAGTATGAACCCTGCCTAACGCGATCGTTTGGCGCAAGTGCAGGTTTCACATCTTCTTCATAACCTCAACTGCACTCATTGTTGTATTATGCTAACAAATAGTCTTCTGGTCAACGACAAATAGAATTATGTTCAGGTGTATGTTTTTGATGTGTTTGTTTTGTGTTTTCATATCGACATGGAAGAAAGAGAGATGATACAGTTTTAACATTTCCCAACTGAACTAACTCTCTGTTCAAATGTTTATGATGAAAGGGGATCACCTTCTTCATTAACAATTTTGGAGCCGCTCACAAATATAAAGTATGATGAAGCTTTCTCCTTATCATATAAGACTCTGCAATCTAAATTTTTCTCAAAAGGCGAAAAAATTTGATATTCGTTGATTATTTGGGAACCGAACTTTTTGAGTTCCCAGTTTTCGAACCTTTGAGGAAAAAAGGTTTTGGGAGGCATATCAACATGAAAATAATATTTCCCACTTTATCAATCATTGAAAAAATGGGATCCCACTTTATCAATGATTGATAAAGTGGGATCCCATTTTTTCAATGATTTAAATCTTGGGACATGAGAAAATTAAACTTTTGAAGCAATCGTGGATAAAGTTTGCATCAAGAAGTGGAATATTTTCTTTCCCAGAAAATATATCTTTCTCGAGAAAAAATAGATTCTGAGATTTATTTAGATTGCAGCGTCTTATATCTTAACCATTCCAGTTATCCAGTTGAGAATACGAAAGTTTTATTGAATCGTTAGGAAATATTGCATCTCAACTAGGTCATGAAAATCGAATCGACTCGAACAACTGAGTTGAACCTCGAAAGAATCAAAAATTTCGCGAAATTTTGAACTCGTACAGCAACTCTAATATCAACACTGTCTGTTCTGAAGCGGTTTAATGTTTGCCGTTGACGTTATCTAACCAGTATGATTTATGATGACGTCTTCTAGAAGGTAATTAATATGGATTGAATGAGTCTGAAATCTCAATTGACAATTATCCATAAAACGAGAAAACCTGTTGTTCAGGTTTCACATTTTCGTAGAACACTCAAATGTTGCATGCCCACCAAATACTCCAAACTGAACAACCAAATATTGTCGTGAAATCACGATAATCATGAGGGCGTGGCGCCGAGCAGGCACAAGCTATGTGAAAATGATAGAGAGAGGTTATAACAAACTGCTGTTATAACTCACACTTACACTATAAAACATGGTGCATCGGCCGGGAATCTAACCCGGGCCGCCCGCGTGGCAGGCGAACATTCTACCACTGAACCACCGATGCTCGTGTACATGAAGTATTTTCTTGTCCGGTAGTTACACATTACTACTTCCTACGAACATTGATCGAACTTTGAAAGGTACTACCTTTGAAGTGACCAATGTTGCGCTTCCGCCACAATCTGTGTTTCAGTCTCAATTTATCACAGATGGAATTCGCACTTCGCTGCTACCCCCTCGATATCGATCTTCACTACAATGTGTCGATTTTGAAGCAGCTATGAATATGAGTTGCACTATAACTGATACATGTACGTGTAACCCAGCTGAAGATAGTGTTAGTTGTTACTGTACTGATAACCCTATGAATGAGTTGTATGACAACTTAGAGCACATTTTGCCTATTGTTCAACCCGGAGTTACGGTTGCATTGGGTAAAAATAACAACCCCGTGGCATTCCCACGTGTTGCATCAGTTGAAATAGGAGTTCGTTTGGATTTGAACGTAACAGAGTTTTCTGAACAAGTCGATAGTTTTTTGTGTGAAGTACGGCATTCCGTCATGTTTGGGTGTTATTCGTGTGAAACCGGGCTCATTTGCTACTATAAATTGTTTCGCTACGGAAACCACTCAGTCGGTTACCTTTGCAGAAGTTGAGTGTAGTACTCAATCTTTTTCTATTCAGTGTTCTCCGAATGGCATAAACAATACCATTCGTTTTGCGCATAATGCTGCCAAAGTGAAAGAAGAGTGTGTTGCACGATGCTATCAGTCAATGACCGTGTTTTGCATAGATGGGACTTTGTCTTTCGTGGGAAAAATAGATTTCAACCGCGTTCTCAGCAATCTTATGGGACACAATGTCTATAATGGATCATCGTTTGCGTTTCCCGACTTTCAGTTACCAGATTTGACACATATAATTGACGTATTCAGATCGTATATGCTTGTCCCGTTTTTATCATTTCTTGCATTTATAACCGCAATTGTAGTTTCTGCGCATTGCGCAATGCACATGTTGGAAAAGTGTTCCAGCACAAATGGACTGAGAAAAGCTAGCTTAGTGTCAGTTATACCTATGCGTTTCGGAATAGTTTTATACTTTGTTTGTGGAATTATTAAAGTAATTTGGAGAGCAGTCATAAAGTTGGCTATCCTTCCGTTTTACATAGTAAAAATGATAATGAGTAAAATTCGATCGATTCGAGTTTCGTCCTCGTCGCATCAAGATTAATTATATCAATCGAGAAAAAGTCGTAGGAATGAACAATACTCAATTTCAAGTACAGTTTAATTCAGTGTAGTTTGAGTCAGTTTTCTGTTTTCTGGAGTCGTACTGTGGATTAACTCGCGTTGCCGTTGGTGATTTCGGACAGATGAAATCATTCTCAATTTACGATAATTTGTCACTGTATGTATAGTCGAGTGTTCAACTTTTTCAGTTTTTATAAGCTAATGTAGTACCATTTTTAGTGTTTTTTAGTGTAGTACTTTGGATCAGTTCATCATTATATTACTGGTGTATGTTACATTTTGTTTAGTGACGCGCCTCGAAGTTGAATTGAAATCAGTAAGTGAAGTTTGTGAGAAGACACATTCGTTCGTCCTCGCGCCCGGTAGGTGTGATGATCACATGCAAGTCTGCAGTTATCCTATCGTTCAGTTTGCTCGATGTTACCAGAAGCTGCCCACAGAGAGAATTTTATGTCTGAGCAATCTATCAAACTTTGAGAAACACAAATGTACCTAACCATCTTCGGGGTGCATTGTTTCAACGAAACACGCAATTTACCACATCATCGGTGTCGCGTATTGTTTCGGAGTTTGACTTCTATCCTAGGTTCATTCTCGGGCCCCAGTGTCGTGAAATCACGATAATCATGAGGGCGTGGCGCCGAACAGGCACAAGCTATGTGAGCATGATAGGGAGAGGCGCAATGTCTCCGAGTTTATAGATCGCACAATGCGAAAGACAAGTTACAAGTTAATACGAGTTAAACAAGGACTTTTATAATATTTCTTTCTCGTGTGTTTCTGTGTATTATTTGTATTAGTGTATAATATTATGTTATATTAAATGTATGTAATGAACTAGTGTGGAAAGGAGTCTTCTGTTATAACTCACACTTACACTATAAAACACCTGTTGTTCAGGTTTCACATTTTCGTAGAACACTCAAATGTTGCATGCCCACCAAATACTCCAAACTGAACAAGTAATCTGTGGTATAGGATTTGTCAAACCTTTGTGGACACCGTACCATCGATTTTGTAAAGGGCGGGGTTTGAAGAGGGGCCAGTCAGTCGGTGTATCATTGATCTACACCCTCTCTCGCCTGTTGGCAAATAATCAACGATCGCTCGCCCCGCATATCGCTCGATCAATCAAACCCTCTGCTGTCTATATGGGGACAATGGCGACAATACTCGACGGTTGGTGTAAACTACGGATAAAAATAGTCTTTCGCATATAATTAATGTAAGGCGAGTTTTTTATTTGGTTCACCACACGAATGCTGCACGCTCTGTATTAATACCTAACGCGTTCTTGAGTTTTGATTCTCTCTCAGCTCGTTGTAAAGTCAAAATAGTTTATTTTTCTAGGAGTTCTAGGATTACAACCCAGCTGTATTCATCTCCTACTGATCCTGCTACTGGTACTAACAATATTAATGTTTATTATCATTATTGTTTTGCGCGCGTCTAGAGGATTATTTCAATTGAATGAACACCTACAAATCAGAATTGATACACTGGAAATCTGAATAAATATGAAATGTCCTGGTTATTTTGTATTTCACGATAAATTTGATGCCAATTAGTCTCGCATCTGTCACTCCAACTATATATAAGTCGCGAAACGTTGGACTGCCACAAACATTGCTCGGACATCATATTACGCGAAAAATGAACGGATCGAGGTATATTCTTTGGTTAACAGATGAGCTAGTGCTGTCATAACAGAAGTTTCATCCGACGTGAACTAATTTGTTGTAACTGGTTTTTGGTTTTCCATTTTCGGTTACCGACCGGTTACCTATTGAAGTAACCGGGAAAAAGGCTACCCAAAAAACCGGTTAGGTTACCAAAAAACCCGGTTAAATACAGAACTCACCTTATTTCTATCTATGTTCTTAAATCTTTTCCAGTTGAGTTCAATTTCAGTACTGCAATTTTCATCCGCAAGTACTGAATACTTCATTATACCTATTTTCGAAATGATGTCCTTAAGAGGCTGTAGGTGTAGCTGGTGACACCCATCATGCTATAGTTTTTGTCCAACAATCAAGACTATTGTGGACGAAGAGGTAAAACGTGTAGCTAGTTTCGATTCTGGTTCAAATTGATAGTTCCGTGAGATTTACTTGCGTTTCATTTCTTCTGCATATAAACTTCGTTTTTTTGCTCTTACCATTCATTGCACATACACATAAACTAAAAATGGACTCGCGTATGTCAACTACCGAACTGATATCTATTCTGAGACATTGTGATCTCACACGAAAATCATTTCTTGGTACATTCCCCTCTGATGTTTCCCCTCCACTTGTAAACTATAGACCTGTTACTGTAGTTTGGAACACTGCTGACAGCTCGAGTTCTGGGGATCACTGGGTTGCGTGCTATATCAATAGAAACGGTTATGCATATTACTTTGATACCTCTGGAACAATCGTTCCAATTCAAATTCTGAAACACATTGAAAAACAATGCCTAGCGGTGAAACATGTGGTAGAATACATGATTCAACCGTTGTGGTCTGATTTGTGCGGTCAGTACTGTGTATTCTTTCTCATTCATGTGTCGCTGGGTTGGCCATTGAGCAAAATACGTAACCTATTCTCCCGCACAAATCTGGGTAAAAACGATAATATGGTATAATAATATAATAACGATATAACGATAATATAATAATAACGATAACATTTATCGCTAGTCAAAGATACAGGTGGAGTTAATATTGCTCTTGAAATGAGAAATCGACCATATGTATTATTGCCCTCTCTCTAAGCGCACTGCGATGTTTCGGTCGGTTCACTTAAGCTATTGACATCTTAATAGGTGATTGTTCAGCCGGAAGTGTATTGATTAATAAACTAACTTTTGATTTCAAGACATCTCTATAACAAGAACAGTCGAGGTCGTGGTGTTGATTTGGAAACTCTCATTCGCGCTCATGTAATAAACGTTCGCTCAATGTTAAAGAGAAGTTCCGCGATCTATGTTCAGAAAAAAAGAGAGCCAGGAAGCTCCCGCTATCCTAACTATTTAAAACATTCAAAGTACAGAAAAGGTGAATAACACTGAATACATAAAGATGATGAAACATTGGAACAATCCAATGGAAAGAGCCCCACAAAAAACAAATTGTATTCACCATCTTAGTCGAAGTATTTTGTATTCGCTTCGATTTAGATTAAACCTTTTCACCAGAAACTTTCCTTTTGTCATGTTAATTTCCGAAACTTTTTAGACTGTTAAGTGTTTACTTTTGGTTGAATTGCCAACTGTGAAAACTACTTTTAAAGTGTGTTTTTGGGAGGGAGAGAGAGAGAAGGAGAGAGAAAGAGAAAGAAAAAGAGAAAGAGAGAGAAAGAGAGAGAGAGAGAAAGAGAGAGAGAGAGAAAGAGAGAGAGAAAGAGCCAAACATAGCAGCGGATTAATAAAACAGAGACCAAATCAGTACACGCTCTCTGATATGTCATGTTTATAGTTTCATCGCTCCTTCTGAAACAATATTACGACAAGAACATCTCCTCGTATGCACGTATTTTCGTCTTGAAAGAGGTTCTCTTTTTCTTTCTCTTTCTCTCTCCTTCTCTCTCTCTCCCTCCCAAAAACACACTTTACAAGTAGTTTTCACTGTTGGCAATTCAACCAAAAGTAAACACTTAACAGTCTAAAAAGTTTCGGACATTAACATGACAAAAGGAAAGTTTCTGGTGAAAAGGTTTAATCTAAATCGAAGCGAATACAAAATACTTCGACTAAGATGGTGAATACAATTTGTTTTTTGTGGGGCTCTTTCCATTGGATTGTTCCAATGTTTCATCATCTTTATGTATTCAGTGTTATTCACCTTTTCTGTACTTTGAATGTTTCAAATAGTTAGGATAGCGGGAGCTTCCTGGCTCTCTTTTTTCTGAACATAGATCGCGGAACTTCTCTTTAACATTGAGCGAACGTTCATTACATGAGCGCGAATGAGAGTTTCCAAATCAACACCACGACCTCGACTGTTCTTGTTATAGAGATGTCTTGAAATCAAAAGTTAGTTTATTAATCAATACACAGTGATTCCGGCTGAACAATCACCTATTAAGATGTCAATAGCTTAAGTGAACCGACCGAAACATCGCAGTGCGCTTAGAGAGAGGGCAATAATACATATGGTCGATTTCTCATTTCAAGAGCAATATTAACTATTTAACGCTTAATATGTTATTTGAGCCTACGGCAGTAACGAAATGAAGAGACGCAGAACCATTTTCAAAGACCTATAACTTAATCAAAAATAATTTTTTTCGAAAAAAAGTTTGTGCCCCCAAAGTTTGAGTGGGATATCGATCGTGTCCCAAATTTTCAGTCAAATCGGTTCACAACAAAAAAATTCCCAGGAGTGCGCACCAACGCTTACTTACTTACTTACACACACACACACGACGGAAGTTGGCGGTCTGCATGAAGCGCATAACGTCATCACTCGGCTCAAACTCAATCAATTTCGTTCAAATTTTGAACATAGCTTGTAAATGTGCCATAGAAAATCAGCAAATCACAAAAAGTTAACATCTGTGATTTGTGGATTCTAGTTTACAGATTTGAGAAAATATTTCACGACTTTTGTATGTTTGTAATAAACAGTTATACTTGAGTATATCAGTATTTTTGAGATTGAACTAAAAATGAAAGCGCGCACTGGCCGGACCACAGACAAATCTCGCACAGCGCTCCGCGCTGCGCGCGATTTAGAAAACTTGAAAACAATACTTTGAACTTCGATCCAGATTTTTAGAGAAGTTCTCGTTGGGCGGTGATAGATTTTCATTGAATTATAAGAAACTAAGTGCTTATGATAACCAAGAAATCGTACGCTATTAAAGTTCATTGAATTGTACACTCACTCCAGACAACCTGAAGGTTTTTTCCGAATGATTGGAATTGATAAGATCGACAATACATGTGATAAATTGGACTCACGGGTTGTTCCAACTGTGATTCTTCTTGTTCGGGAGAATAGTCGATATCCATCGTGTTCATGGGGAACTCGGATTCGGACGACATATTTTGGAAAATCTGCAAACGAAATTATTTTATGTGCACGTTCAACGTGAGAATCGTATGGAAAAAAACATGTTAAACATGCCGAAAATACAACAATGACGCTGTTCCGGTAAAGTAACTTGTATTACGAGTGGTAATTCACGTTAAAAACGAATACTCGTGTAAAGAGTATTGGAAACATGTGAAATGTGTTTTGCAATAGAATACTTAATAGTAGGGTTGTTAATCGATTATGAAAAACGTTTTTGTTTTTTGATTTTCGACTTTTCTATTTTGGCGAAATTTCAATAATTTCGATTTTCGATCTCAAGATCAAAAAATGCGACTTTTTCGACGTTGAACGATTTTCGATGTCGATCTTAACAATCCTACTTAATAGGCATTCCAGTGTAAAAAGATTGTAGTGTGATGAATTTTAAATAAAGTGAACAGAGTGGTTTGTGAAATAAATTTTAATTTCAATCGAGTACTCAGACAGAACCTGCAGGGTAGTTAGAGGGGGACATAAGGGGGCGTGGCTTATTGGTTCAGGCCTGGCTCGAAAAATCAATGCTGCGCGCCAGCTTTTAGGTCTTAAATGCGGTGAAACTGCGGTTTAGCTTTGATAAAAATGAATTTTGAGTGAAAAATGAAAATTTGTGTGAAATTCACATCCAAAAGTATATATTTTCTCATCGTTTGTTGAAAGATGAAGAAGTTCTGTTTTTGGAAAATGGGACTTGGGGGGGGGTACTTAGTCCGGAGTTGGTTACCGCAAGACTTGGTACCAGATTTTCCACGGGCAACTCCCCCCGAGATTTGTCATAGCAGTCAATGAAGAGTGTGGTGAAACTGTTCTTAATGTGGAATAAAACACGAAAATGGGGTAGTAGTCGAAGCAAAGACTGTTGCACCGCAACTAGTGCTACAATGCTGTGAATGACTGGAGTTTCTCTGAGATGTGGTGTAGACTTAATTGGCTAATTGCCCGAACCACTATTTGGGTATGTGGTGACGAGGTCACTTGGACATTGGGAAACTACGATATGAGATACCTGTAATCTGTTATTAGAGCTACGATAACTAACCGCTTGTTAATTGGAGAACACAGTTTCTGATGATGGTTATCTCAACAAAACCTGCCAAAAAACACGGGAAAATTGAGAATCTGATAAAAGTTGAATAAACGTCGAACCTGTGAGAGCGTTCGTTATGTACCACATTTCAGAAATTCAGAAAAAGATAACTTAATTGATTATTCAACAGACAATTCGTCACGAACCTGCGCCGAGATCCAACTTGAAATATAGTTAGCTATTACCTACCGTGTGGCGTTATACTAGAAGTAATTTGAGTAGTCACGTGAAGTTAGAATTCGGTATGATATACCTGTAGTTCTCATACAGCTGAGAGCAATTAGCAACTATGAGATTTTCACATTTCCAAATAGACCTTGGCATCATGCCAATGACGATTCCAGAACTTCTGGGAAAGTAAGTGTTGTCTTGAAAATTCACCTTTTGCCCAACATAACTCACAATTTGAAAAGTCTTAGGTTTTATTTCTATAACTGTCATTTTAAAGTTTTGTCATGTTAATTGAACTTCTAATCGGTGAGGACTATGAAAGAAAATAACGAAATTAGAATATACGATTGGGAAATGGGAAGATCGATGGTAGAAAAGAGATGTTTTCCATTTCAGCGATGGGCCAAGACGATTGATTCGCAGACGTGCTGTGTTTGTTGTTATCAATTGTGGCTCGAATATCTTCAGGTGTATGCAAATCGAACTACAAAGATAATCTCACACAGCAAAACATCGGATACTTCAGTTCATGATTGAGGCAGTATAGGGGAGCAAAATAACTAAGTCATGAAACGTGGTTGATCTTTAAACACACTGATTTTTTATTTAAGACATGTCTGCGTACACAGCGAAAAGTGATTTATACAGTATTCTCTCGCCTCTCCGTTGGCCACCACTATACCAGTTCATTTTTTGTAGTTGGAAAATCTGGGGATGAATATATCGATGTGTTATTCGTATGTGGGAAATACGGGGGGTCGGTGGTATATGGTGGGGTAGTACACTACTACCGAGTTACCTGGATGGCCATAAAGGAACACCATATTGTAACATAATGAAGTGAATGAATACATCTTAGAATCTTGAATCTTGATTTCAATTTCACTCGACAAAAACTTGCTGGTTTGCCTGTTGACGGCGTCAAGTCTCCAAAATCCATGAGAACGTCTTTCAAGACTTGACATTTACATATTTATTCATTCGAATGAGCTTCATTTCTACCTGTGCTCGTAAATATTTCCCAGTTGAGTTTAGCTTAGGAACTGCAGTTTCTGCTGAATATTTCATTATACATATTTTCTAAATGATGTCCCCAAGAGGCTGTAGATGTAGCTGGTGGCACCCAACAAGCTATAGTTTTCGTCCTCCCAAATAAGATTGGGCAGCGTTCTATTTTTGCTCCAAGAAACAGTTCCGCCAGTTCTCTGTGATTGGCTAACTACGAGAGCGGGATCATTCAGGCCGCAAATAAACAGAGACAGTCTGCGTCTCTCTGATCTGCACACTCTCTCCCCGAATCCACCAACTAACTCTGAGCTGTCGCACTTCCTGAGAGTGAAAGCCACGTTTTACCATTTTCGAAACTTGTAACACAGTGAACAATCTGCTGGAACATTTAATGGTACGTTGCCAAAGTGGAGAAAAAGTACCAGACTTTTATAAACAACATTACGACCTTTACATTTTGTACTTTCCATAACTTTCGATTACATAACTGGTTCGAACGGTTTGGGAAGCGTAAGTAAACCCACCGAAACACTGCAGTGCGCTTATTCGAGATGAAGAACACAACACATTCCGAATTCATCTTCTCTTTTCAATTTGTTCCGAGAGAAGTCGTTTTTCACAAGAAATGCACCATAAGTAATATTCTCATTTTAAAACCACTTCATTTGAGTAATTTGTATTTTATTCTCAGTTTTTACCTTCATTTTGAAAATTTAAATACGATAAGCTGGTGAACCGACAAAGGTGATTGTGTATTGTCTTATTTAGTCTTATAAAACATTTCTCATAATAAAGTATATTTCAGTAATTCTCCTCACTAGATTTGAAAAGTGAAAACCAGACAAAACATGACAACACCAAATTTCGGTGTTGAGCTACCTTTTGGGTTCACGTAGTTGGGTCAATTTTTAGCCAATACTGTATAGTAGTTTTTTGAACCTATGCAGACATGAGACGAGGGAAAACGTTCTCATAACGACTAGGTACACAACTGTTTCGAACTTGTCACCGGTAACCCGCCCAAAACGTGCGTTGGAATGGTGATGAAAAAGAAGTTTTCCAGTTTTAATAAAGCTCATTACTTCAACGTTTTTGCCATTTTTATACAATTGATTCCTTTTCTCGTCCCGCGGTGATTTCCTCCTCTTTTTTGTGAGCAGGTGTTTGTAATTAAAACAACAAGGTTACCGTTTCGTACGCAACTTCACTTGTGCGACATTTTTGGAAAAACAGAGAAGATGGATAATTGAAAACTAGATGAACTGGTCGGGTTTGTGTGTCTGTAAGGTTCTGCAGACATTTGAATCTTGAAACTGATCAAAAACGCCCCATTCAGTGGGATACAACAACTTCCCTTTGGAGCACATTTCGTTCAAGAAATACATCTTACTGAATCTGCAAAAAATGCACTCCGAGTATCAAATCGGACTCTGACTCGTCATTACATAGAGACAATGAAACACTCAGCCCGATCAGAGTTTTGTATTTTTCGTTACGCAACCAAGCGAAACGTTAATTGGTCGTTGAACTTTTATTGTTAACAATCCACATCAAATGTGAGCAAAATGTTGCTGTGACTCCTGAAGAAAAGTCTGAATGCTGGAAAAATTAGAGAATGTAAAGGTGGTGATCCGCTTACTTGAAGGATTTGGCTTCTGTTTATTTTGATTTTTCATTCATTTGAGCAATATTTTAGATATTTTTCACGATCTTAAATGAGCCAATGAACGTTATCAAAGAAAAAGTAAATCAATTTAGTGATTTTCAAATTTTGATGTCATGTAGTAATCAGTTATTTTTAATTCAGCTTTACTACAACTCTTGAACACAGTAAGCTAGTTTGTAAACTTCAGAGAAAGAACATTATACTTTCACCCCCCCCCCCCCCCCCCCCCCCCCCCGGGGGAACGTTACATGGATGATTTCCAAAATAAAGTTTTAAGAGTGGAATCTATTGTTAACGATTGTCAGACGTGATCATAATGCTGATCTGTTTTAGTTTTACACAGTCATTACTGGTATATTAAGTTATGAATTTAAAAATCAGTAAATTGCAATAAAATTGAGAGATTAGATTTTCCGTTATTTTTTTTCACGTTTTGTTCTACAGCTATATCTTCTTCATTATGTTTCCAGGAAAAATTAAAAAAGTGGTAAAGAGAAAAGAAAATTAAAATCAAGTCATTGCTTAAACGTTGTTGTGAAACAATTAAAGCTATTGACACTTTTATTGTCGAAAATGTTCATCTAACGTGAAAGAGACCTCTAACGCATCGCAATGTTGCACCACCTGTATTCATAGTGTACCAGGAGTTCGCAACAATATTTAGCACATACTTGGTACAGAGAATAAAAAAAACTTGAGGATCAGGCCTCTCGTTTCACCCTGAAAACGTCTATTTGTCAGACCGTTTTTTTTTTCAAAAATTGTATTTAATTGAATTAATAGTTAACTAAATGTAATCGGTGTCCATGTCTCGCTGTGTATGGACCTCGACATGCTGTAGTTTGAAGCTTCGAACGAAAATACTCGGTAAATTCTGTTCAATACACCAGCTGACTGAGCGCCCGTCTTTCCACGTTCTTAACAATAGGCCTTAGCTACTCTGTCAAAAAAGTGCATTTGATCGAGAGGTCGAGACCCCAATCAATTTTTGAGTCCCGATGTTTACAACTTCCAAACTCGAAATTTTGTGACGCGATTTGTCAAAAAAACATTTTTGGAAAAATGATCGGCTGGTATAATGATTACAGTACCTCAACCTACTTTATATTACGTAAAAGTGATGAAAAGGTATACGTTTTTCGTGTTTGAGAATAGTTCCAGGTTCCGACAAAGTGCAAATGTAAGTTAGTGAAAAGTGGTTAGCGTCGCCTGCAAAAATGTAGAAAGTGGCCCTGACTAAAACCTGTAGTCTGATCTGCATACTCATTATCATTCGAACATTAAAGGAACATTATAGATGGTGAATCACAACTGAACACACGGACACCAAACACAGCAGCAATTCTCACATTGCACAGATTTTTCAAGTTATGCACATTTACATCTTATCTAGATCGTTCGCTGAAAGGATTGTCTACCAAATCGGAGGCCGTTATATACAATAGTCACGAAACATTGAACTGTGGGAATGCAATTGGTTTTCCCGTAGGAAGAAATCCTCTCAATTTACGGTGCAGTGCTCGCGAGTTCACTACAAATTCGTAAAATTTCCTAGAATCTTTGATTAAAAATAGACTCATTGTCGTGAAAGAGTCACACCTCGTAAAAGAGTCACACCGTAAAAGGCAGCAAAAAGTATGAACGCAGAGTTGGCAGCAGATTGTTGCTGCTTGCTGCCGACAGCAAGTCTTGCAGTCGGCAGCACGATCGATAATCACACTTTGCATGTTGCTGCTGCTGCTGCCAGAGTTGGCAGCAAAAAGTATGAACCCTGCCCTACTGATGTGCGCCCACTAGTCACTGGCAGATTTCGGTAACCTAGTCAGATAGCAAAAAAAAAGTCAAAAGAACGATTACAAATCATTTGAGAATATGAATATTTCAGCAAACTAGAAGAGAAACACATACTCTTTCAAACCACGGGAAAGGGAATATTAGTAATATGGGCTTAACACGATACTTTGTAAGGGTAATCGAGAACTATAATGTTAAGGAGAACGGAGTTGGTGTATAAACAATGTGTGCAACGTTTGAGTGGATTGATCAGTCGTTGATCACTTGTCAGCATGTGAGAGAGTGTGTAGGTCAAAGATGAGCAGACAGAACGCGCCCCATCCAAACCTTGCCCCTTACGGAGTTGATTGTATGGTGTCCATATCGGTCATGTAGTCAACTAGATAGCTAAGTGTTTTATGCCAGAACATCCGTCACTGAAACGATCAAATTTTGGGGCGAAAAGTTCTATGAGATTGAATAAACCACGATCGATTAATTTACACACTATAACCAATGTTTCACTCACAAAATGCCATTGCTACAGGGAAGTAGACTCGGATTCGGTTGAAATTCCAAGGCGGGTCGGATTTACATGAAATCAAATCGAATTCTGCCTGAACTTTTCTTTTTGCTGCTCTGATGTTTTTGATTTCTGTGAGCTTTTGCTGCAGTTAAGAGATTTCTGAGCTATGTCACAACTATTATTCCGTCCAACCATTTAACTTTTTATGCAGAAAACGCTCCAGTAATAACTCACCCTTTTAGGTTTCCAATCTAAACAGTTAGCGCAACGTTTAGTGGAATTGAAGAGACTCAACTAAATCAGTTGAGACACGCCTCGAGTGAGTTTTCGCATTATGAAACGTGAGTGAACGGTCACCCTTTATAAATACAATAAATACAGTATCATCATGGTTTTCGCGCCGTCTACTCTCTTGTTTGTTTCATTAGTCAACTACAAAACATCTTTGTGATAGTTGTTGGTGGTTCAGTGGTTTTGGTTGAGATATAGAACGGGCGAGGATAAACAATTGATACTTGTAGAGTGACAAGTAGATGTCCAAGGAGAAACTCTGATTCCATACATACTAAGACAAATAATAACAGAGTTAGGGTTCACATCATCTTTATGTTCCAGTAAACCATACAAATAAACTAAATAATAGGCCCTTGGGAATGTGCTTTTATTAATTCTATTGTCTTGATTCTCTTGTTGTCGAAATATAATCTATTTAAGCTTTTTAGATCTATTTAGCATAGATCTGCTTTTGTACTTGATTGAGTGGTCCACTTGATATTGTGACAGAAGTTTGAGTCAAAGGCAGAGGGTTGGTGAGAAGAAGAGCAAGTAGACGAACTGTTGAGAACTGTCTGCTCTGGCCAAAACGCCTCTTTTATACTTTTTCTAGACTCTTACTTACTTAGTTACTTAGTTGTCCCGTGCCTCAGGGAGCGGTTGCTCTTCTGCGGGACCCAATTTGCTTTCCATTTCGATCTATCTTGTGCCAGGCTGGACCAATGAAGGAGACCCGCCCGAACTGTTCCACTGTGCCTGTTCAGGAAAAGCTTAAAAGAGTTATTTCTGTGTGCCAACGAGTCGGACCAACGCATGGGAGGACGGCCAACTGGGCGGCGTACGTCCCTGGGGTACCAGGTCGCGGTAGATGTGGACCATCTGTCGTCTTGTCTTCTCATGAGGTGACCGGCCCATCTGTGCTTATTCGAGTTGGCTTGTACGATTATATCGTTAACTCCTGTCATCGCTCGAATGTCGGAGTTGTGGAGATGTCTGTCGCGTTGAACTCTCAGCGGGATTCCGACCATTTTCCGTTCGAGAGCAGCTTGAGTTACTCTGAGGTGGTTTTCGGAGGCCGCGGTAAGGGCCCAGGTTTCGGATCCGTAGGTGATTGCTGGGAGGACGTGGGTGTTGAAAAGAGACCGTTTCAAGTTGGAGTCGGAAGAGGTCGAGATGACCGGCATGATGTTGTATAGTGCAGCCCATCCGGCGCTTCTTCGTCGGGATAATTCGTGCGTGAGGTCGTTCGACATGTTGATCGATCTCCCTAGGAAGGTATAACGATCGACTCTCTCGATGTTGGACTGCCCGACTCTTAGCTCGGCGTTGGAGGGGACGAAGTTAGACATGTACTGGGTCTTCTTCAAATTTATCTCCAGACCAACTGCGCGGCCGACTGTATCTAGTTCGTTGAGGGAGGAGCTGGCTTCGGCTAGGGATTTGCTGAAGATAACTATGTCGTCGGCAAATCGTAGATGGTGTAGTTGGCGGCCGTTGATTCTGATCCCTCGTAGCTGTCGGAGTGGGTTGGTGTCAAGGTCGTGTTTCTGCCAGTTGAGGTTCCGGAGGGCATGTTCGAGGACTGCGCTAAAGATCGTTGGGGAAATGGGGTCACCTTGGCGGGCGCCTCTGTTGATCGGGATTGTGAGTTTCCTGTCGTAGAGGCGGATAGTAGTCGAGGTGCCGGATAAACACTTTCCCAAGATCTTCAAGTATTGGTGGTGGACTCCTTGATTTTCCAGGGCTCGAAGTATCGGTATAACTTCAACGGAGTCGAAGGCCTTTTTGTAGTCTACGAAAGTCAAGACCAGGTCGATCTTGTGTTCTCGGCAGGCCTCGATGACCCTCGTGACTGTTTGGATATTGTCCATTGTACTAAAGCCAGGACGAAAGCCCGTCTGCTCCAGGGGTTGTTCCGAGTCCAAGGTTTTCCGCACCCGCGCCAGGATAATTTTGGAGAAGATCTTGTACATCACTGGAAGGCTGGTTATTGGACGGTAGTTGCCTATATCCTCCTTGTCGCCCTTTTTGAAGATCAGCGACATAGATGACGTCTTCCAGGCGGTCGGGATGGATCCGGCTGCGAGGTAAACCGAGAAACGTTCGGCCAGAGCTGTGTGTAGTTCGTGGCCCATGGATTTGATTTCGTCGATCGAGATCTTGTCAGGACCGCTCGCTTTGCCACTTGCCGAAGACTCGATTGCCGATCTGACTTCGCTTGGGAGTACGAAGGGGACTGCTTCGGCGTCCTGTGGTTGTTGGGGTGCGAAGTTAGGTCCTTGCCAAGAGGAACTGTACAGGTTGGAGTAGAATTTCACGAACTCTTCCTCAATTCCTCTGCGGGATGTTATTCTGACGCCGTCGGGATTCTTGATGGAAGGTATTAGTAGTTGGTGTTCGGCGAGTCTGCGGGAGGTAGTTTTCAGGCTCTTGCGAAGTTCAGCAGCAAGCAACAGTCTCGAGGTGCGGTATTGATTGTGATCGTCCTTGATGCGGCGTCTACATTCTTTCGAGAGAGAGGCAAAGGCTACAGGGTCCCGGTTAGGAGTATCCCGTAGAATACTTCTCTGGGCGAGGAGAAGCTTGGTGGCTTGCGAAATCCGATCATTCGAGTGGGAAGCAGAGGGTTGTCTATGAGCAGAAGTGATGGCTTTCAGGTGTGTCACGAAATCGTCGTACTCTTCCGAGATGTCCACCATAGAAGACGGGAGCAGGGTGGCAATTCGCGGATCGAGGGCGAGAGTGGCGCGGTTCAACTGAAGCGAAGGGCCGAGCTGCCTAGCGATCTTAGACTTCCGGACGAAGGCGTTGTCAATCACAAGAGTAGCACGGATAGCTCGGTGGTCGCTGCCAGTGTGAAGGTGGTGGAGGTGTTCAATATTCCCATATGGAATTCAGGCGATTCGTCAGGACAAAATCAATTTCCCGTCTTGAGCTGTCATTGGGAGACGCGTGTGTCCATCTATCGTTGAGGTTCTTTCTGAAGAAAGAGTTGGCATGGTATAGGTGTTCGCTTTCGATGAAGGAGGCCAAACGATCACCGCAGGAATTCCTTGTGTCATTCGAGTGAGGGCCTACGAAGGTTTCGGAGGGGCTGGTGCGGCAACCGATGGTGGAATTGAAATCGCCTTGTACCACCTTGAAGAGACTTCTGTCGCCGTGGAGGGCGTTCTGGATATCTTCATAGAATGTGGCATGATCTTCTTCATCGGCGTCAGCCGTGGGAGCTTAGACCTGGACTATGGAGATGGAAGTTGACTTGGCTTCTAGACGGAGACGAGCGACTCTCGGGGAATAGTGGACAACGTCGACGATTCTTGAGGTCATGTGGGATGCGACGATGAAGCCGACTCCGCTGGATGTGGAACCGGGAGCGCGAGGGCCCAGGATGACTTGGTGGCCGTTGTTCCATCTGGTCGATAGAGATTCCTTGCGTTTTGTTTCAGAGAGACCGATGACATCGAACTTGATTTGCAACAACTCAGACAACAGAAGGCTTAGTTGGGAGTCGGAGCAGATGGAGCGAGTGTTGTAGGACAGCAGATGAAGCCTCTCCTTATTGTTATGTCGGCGTAGGTGGCGGGATAGGGGGGGTTTCGGTGAAGGCGGTGGATCGGTAGACAGCCTGGTAACCTGAGATTGGATGGCCTCTGGCTCTCCCCTTCTTGTCCCACGCTGTCGTACGGGGAGGGGTGAGCCTGCAGGTGACTGAGGCGCGCGCAAATTGTTTTTAGCAATTGGGTGTCATTCCCCGGTCCGCGAGCCAGGCGGCGACCGAGTCACTCCAGGGGGGTCAAGCCCTAGAGACGACGTTTGCCAACGTTTAGCCTACCGATAAGGACTCCAGGGAGCAATGGTGACCAGCCTTTGAACCCGGTTAAAATTTATCCTACGGTAGTTACCAGGGGACACCGCGAGGAGGCGTTTAGCAATCATCCACCCAGAGATTAGATTTTCCGTTATTTTTTTTCACGTTTTGTTCTACAGCTATATCTTCTTCATTATGTTTCCAGGAAAAATTAAAAAAGTGGTAAAGAGAAAAGAAAATTAAAATCAAGTCATTGCTTAAACGTTGTTGTGAAACAATTAAAGCTATTGACACTTTTATTGTCGAAAATGTTCATCTAACGTTAAAGAGACCTCTAACGCATCGCAATGTTGCACCACCTGTATTCATAGTGTACCAGGAGTTCGCAACAATATTTAGCACATACTTGGTACAGAGAATAAAAAAAACTTGAGGATCAGGCCTCTCGTTTCACCCTGAAAACGTCTATTTGTCAGACCGTTTTTTTTTTCAAAAATTGTATTTAATTGAATTAATAGTTAACTAAATGTAATCGGTGTCCATGTCTCGCTGTGTATGGACCTCGACATGCTGTAGTTTGAAGCTTCGAACGAAAATACTCGGTAAATTCTGTTCAATACACCAGCTGACTGAGCGCCCGTCTTTCCACGTTCTTAACAATAGGCCTTAGCTACTCTGTCAAAAAAGTGCATTTGATCGAGAGGTCGAGACCCCAATCAATTTTTGAGTCCCGATGTTTACAACTTCCAAACTCGAAATTTTGTGACGCGATTTGTCAAAAAAACATTTTTGGAAAAATGATCGGCTGGTATAATGATTACAGTACCTCAACCTACTTTATATTACGTAAAAGTGATGAAAAGGTATACGTTTTTCGTGTTTGAGAATAGTTCCAGGTTCCGACAAAGTGCAAATGTAAGTTAGTGAAAAGTGGTTAGCGTCGCCTGCAAAAATGTAGAAAGTGGCCCTGACTAAAACCTGTAGTCTGATCTGCATACTCATTATCATTCGAACATTAAAGGAACATTATAGATGGTGAATCACAACTGAACACACGGACACCAAACACAGCAGCAATTCTCACATTGCACAGATTTTTCAAGTTATGCACATTTACATCTTATCTAGATCGTTCGCTGAAAGGATTGTCTACCAAATCGGAGGCCGTTATATACAATAGTCACGAAACATTGAACTGTGGGAATGCAATTGGTTTTCCCGTAGGAAGAAATCCTCTCAATTTACGGTGCAGTGCTCGCGAGTTCACTACAAATTCGTAAAATTTCCTAGAATCTTTGATTAAAAATAGACTCATTGTCGTGAAAGAGTCACACCTCGTAAAAGAGTCACACCGTAAAAGGCAGCAAAAAGTATGAACGCAGAGTTGGCAGCAGATTGTTGCTGCTTGCTGCCGACAGCAAGTCTTGCAGTCGGCAGCACGATCGATAATCACACTTTGCATGTTGCTGCTGCTGCTGCCAGAGTTGGCAGCAAAAAGTATGAACCCTGCCCTACTGATGTGCGCCCACTAGTCACTGGCAGATTTCGGTAACCTAGTCAGATAGCAAAAAAAAAGTCAAAAGAACGATTACAAATCATTTGAGAATATGAATATTTCAGCAAACTAGAAGAGAAACACATACTCTTTCAAACCACGGGAAAGGGAATATTAGTAATATGGGCTTAACACGATACTTTGTAAGGGTAATCGAGAACTATAATGTTAAGGAGAACGGAGTTGGTGTATAAACAATGTGTGCAACGTTTGAGTGGATTGATCAGTCGTTGATCACTTGTCAGCATGTGAGAGAGTGTGTAGGTCAAAGATGAGCAGACAGAACGCGCCCCATCCAAACCTTGCCCCTTACGGAGTTGATTGTATGGTGTCCATATCGGTCATGTAGTCAACTAGATAGCTAAGTGTTTTATGCCAGAACATCCGTCACTGAAACGATCAAATTTTGGGGCGAAAAGTTCTATGAGATTGAATAAACCACGATCGATTAATTTACACACTATAACCAATGTTTCACTCACAAAATGCCATTGCTACAGGGAAGTAGACTCGGATTCGGTTGAAATTCCAAGGCGGGTCGGATTTACATGAAATCAAATCGAATTCTGCCTGAACTTTTCTTTTTGCTGCTCTGATGTTTTTGATTTCTGTGAGCTTTTGCTGCAGTTAAGAGATTTCTGAGCTATGTCACAACTATTATTCCGTCCAACCATTTAACTTTTTATGCAGAAAACGCTCCAGTAATAACTCACCCTTTTAGGTTTCCAATCTAAACAGTTAGCGCAACGTTTAGTGGAATTGAAGAGACTCAACTAAATCAGTTGAGACACGCCTCGAGTGAGTTTTCGCATTATGAAACGTGAGTGAACGGTCACCCTTTATAAATACAATAAATACAGTATCATCATGGTTTTCGCGCCGTCTACTCTCTTGTTTGTTTCATTAGTCAACTACAAAACATCTTTGTGATAGTTGTTGGTGGTTCAGTGGTTTTGGTTGAGATATAGAACGGGCGAGGATAAACAATTGATACTTGTAGAGTGACAAGTAGATGTCCAAGGAGAAACTCTGATTCCATACATACTAAGACAAATAATAACAGAGTTAGGGTTCACATCATCTTTATGTTCCAGTAAACCATACAAATAAACTAAATAATAGGCCCTTGGGAATGTGCTTTTATTAATTCTATTGTCTTGATTCTCTTGTTGTCGAAATATAATCTATTTAAGCTTTTTAGATCTATTTAGCATAGATCTGCTTTTGTACTTGATTGAGTGGTCCACTTGATATTGTGACAGAAGTTTGAGTCAAAGGCAGAGGGTTGGTGAGAAGAAGAGCAAGTAGACGAACTGTTGAGAACTGTCTGCTCTGGCCAAAACGCCTCTTTTATACTTTTTCTAGACTCTTACTTACTTAGTTACTTAGTTGTCCCGTGCCTCAGGGAGCGGTTGCTCTTCTGCGGGACCCAATTTGCTTTCCATTTCGATCTATCTTGTGCCAGGCTGGACCAATGAAGGAGACCCGCCCGAACTGTTCCACTGTGCCTGTTCAGGAAAAGCTTAAAAGAGTTATTTCTGTGTGCCAACGAGTCGGACCAACGCATGGGAGGACGGCCAACTGGGCGGCGTACGTCCCTGGGGTACCAGGTCGCGGTAGATGTGGACCATCTGTCGTCTTGTCTTCTCATGAGGTGACCGGCCCATCTGTGCTTATTCGAGTTGGCTTGTACGATTATATCGTTAACTCCTGTCATCGCTCGAATGTCGGAGTTGTGGAGATGTCTGTCGCGTTGAACTCTCAGCGGGATTCCGACCATTTTCCGTTCGAGAGCAGCTTGAGTTACTCTGAGGTGGTTTTCGGAGGCCGCGGTAAGGGCCCAGGTTTCGGATCCGTAGGTGATTGCTGGGAGGACGTGGGTGTTGAAAAGAGACCGTTTGTAGTTGGAGTCGGAAGAGGTCGAGATGACCGGCATGATGTTGTATAGTGCAGCCCATCCGGCGCTTCTTCGTCGGGATAATTCGTGCGTGAGGTCGTTCGACATGTTGATCGATCTCCCTAGGAAGGTATAACGATCGACTCTCTCGATGTTGGACTGCCCGACTCTTAGCTCGGCGTTGGAGGGGACGAAGTTAGACATGTACTGGGTCTTCTTCAAATTTATCTCCAGACCAACTGCGCGGCCGACTGTATCTAGTTCGTTGAGGGAGGAGCTGGCTTCGGCTAGGGATTTGCTGAAGATAACTATGTCGTCGGCAAATCGTAGATGGTGTAGTTGGCGGCCGTTGATTCTGATCCCTCGTAGCTGTCGGAGTGGGTTGGTGTCAAGGTCGTGTTTCTGCCAGTTGAGGTTCCGGAGGGCATGTTCGAGGACTGCGCTAAAGATCGTTGGGGAAATGGGGTCACCTTGGCGGGCGCCTCTGTTGATCGGGATTGTGAGTTTCCTGTCGTAGAGGCGGATAGTAGTCGAGGTGCCGGATAAACACTTTCCCAAGATCTTCAAGTATTGGTGGTGGACTCCTTGATTTTCCAGGGCTCGAAGTATCGGTATAACTTCAACGGAGTCGAAGGCCTTTTTGTAGTCTACGAAAGTCAAGACCAGGTCGATCTTGTGTTCTCGGCAGGCCTCGATGACCCTCGTGACTGTTTGGATATTGTCCATTGTACTAAAGCCAGGACGAAAGCCCGTCTGCTCCAGGGGTTGTTCCGAGTCCAAGGTTTTCCGCACCCGCGCCAGGATAATTTTGGAGAAGATCTTGTACATCACTGGAAGGCTGGTTATTGGACGGTAGTTGCCTATATCCTCCTTGTCGCCCTTTTTGAAGATCAGCGACATAGATGACGTCTTCCAGGCGGTCGGGATGGATCCGGCTGCGAGGTAAACCGAGAAACGTTCGGCCAGAGCTGTGTGTAGTTCGTGGCCCATGGATTTGATTTCGTCGATCGAGATCTTGTCAGGACCGCTCGCTTTGCCACTTGCCGAAGACTCGATTGCCGATCTGACTTCGCTTGGGAGTACGAAGGGGACTGCTTCGGCGTCCTGTGGTTGTTGGGGTGCGAAGTTAGGTCCTTGCCAAGAGGAACTGTACAGGTTGGAGTAGAATTTCACGAACTCTTCCTCAATTCCTCTGCGGGATGTTATTCTGACGCCGTCGGGATTCTTGATGGAAGGTATTAGTAGTTGGTGTTCGGCGAGTCTGCGGGAGGTAGTTTTCAGGCTCTTGCGAAGTTCAGCAGCAAGCAACAGTCTCGAGGTGCGGTATTGATTGTGATCGTCCTTGATGCGGCGTCTACATTCTTTCGAGAGAGAGGCAAAGGCTACAGGGTCCCGGTTAGGAGTATCCCGTAGAATACTTCTCTGGGCGAGGAGAAGCTTGGTGGCTTGCGAAATCCGATCATTCGAGTGGGAAGCAGAGGGTTGTCTATGAGCAGAAGTGATGGCTTTCAGGTGTGTCACGAAATCGTCGTACTCTTCCGAGATGTCCACCATAGAAGACGGGAGCAGGGTGGCAATTCGCGGATCGAGGGCGAGAGTGGCGCGGTTCAACTGAAGCGAAGGGCCGAGCTGCCTAGCGATCTTAGACTTCCGGACGAAGGCGTTGTCAATCACAAGAGTAGCACGGATAGCTCGGTGGTCGCTGCCAGTGTGAAGGTGGTGGAGGTGTTCAATATTCCATATGGAATTCAGGCGATTCGTCAGGACAAAATCAATTTCCCGTCTTGAGCTGTCATTGGGAGACGCGTGTGTCCATCTATCGTTGAGGTTCTTTCTGAAGAAAGAGTTGGCATGGTATAGGTGTTCGCTTTCGATGAAGGAGGCCAAACGATCACCGCAGGAATTCCTTGTGTCATTCGAGTGAGGGCCTACGAAGGTTTCGGAGGGGCTGGTGCGGCAACCGATGGTGGAATTGAAATCGCCTTGTACCACCTTGAAGAGACTTCTGTCGCCGTGGAGGGCGTTCTGGATATCTTCATAGAATGTGGCATGATCTTCTTCATCGGCGTCAGCCGTGGGAGCGTAGACCTGGACTATGGAGATGGAAGTTGACTTGGCTTCTAGACGGAGACGAGCGACTCTCGGGGAATAGTGGACAACGTCGACGATTCTTGAGGTCATGTGGGATGCGACGATGAAGCCGACTCCGCTGGATGTGGAACCGGGAGCGCGAGGGCCCAGGATGACTTGGTGGCCGTTGTTCCATCTGGTCGATAGAGATTCCTTGCGTTTTGTTTCAGAGAGACCGATGACATCGAACTTGATTTGCAACAACTCAGACAACAGAAGGCTTAGTTGGGAGTCGGAGCAGATGGAGCGAGTGTTGTAGGACAGCAGATGAAGCCTCTCCTTATTGTTATGTCGGCGTAGGTGGCGGGATAGGGGGGGTTTCGGTGAAGGCGGTGGATCGGTAGACAGCCTGGTAACCTGAGATTGGATGGCCTCTGGCTCTCCCCTTCTTGTCCCACGCTGTCGTACGGGGAGGGGTGAGCCTGCAGGTGACTGAGGCGCGCGCAAATTGTTTTTAGCAATTGGGTGTCATTCCCCGGTCCGCGAGCCAGGCGGCGACCGAGTCACTCCAGGGGGGTCAAGCCCTAGAGACGACGTTTGCCAACGTTTAGCCTACCGATAAGGACTCCAGGGAGCAATGGTGACCAGCCTTTGAACCCGGTTAAAATTTATCCTACGGTAGTTACCAGGGGACACCGCGAGGAGGCGTTTAGCAATCATCCACCCAGAGATTAGATTTTCCGTTATTTTTTTTCACGTTTTGTTCTACAGCTATATCTTCTTCATTATGTTTCCAGGAAAAATTAAAAAAGTGGTAAAGAGAAAAGAAAATTAAAATCAAGTCATTGCTTAAACGTTGTTGTGAAACAATTAAAGCTATTGACACTTTTATTGTCGAAAATGTTCATCTAACGTTAAAGAGACCTCTAACGCATCGCAATGTTGCACCACCTGTATTCATAGTGTACCAGGAGTTCGCAACAATATTTAGCACATACTTGGTACAGAGAATAAAAAAAACTTGAGGATCAGGCCTCTCGTTTCACCCTGAAAACGTCTATTTGTCAGACCGTTTTTTTTTTCAAAAATTGTATTTAATTGAATTAATAGTTAACTAAATGTAATCGGTGTCCATGTCTCGCTGTGTATGGACCTCGACATGCTGTAGTTTGAAGCTTCGAACGAAAATACTCGGTAAATTCTGTTCAATACACCAGCTGACTGAGCGCCCGTCTTTCCACGTTCTTAACAATAGGCCTTAGCTACTCTGTCAAAAAAGTGCATTTGATCGAGAGGTCGAGACCCCAATCAATTTTTGAGTCCCGATGTTTACAACTTCCAAACTCGAAATTTTGTGACGCGATTTGTCAAAAAAACATTTTTGGAAAAATGATCGGCTGGTATAATGATTACAGTACCTCAACCTACTTTATATTACGTAAAAGTGATGAAAAGGTATACGTTTTTCGTGTTTGAGAATAGTTCCAGGTTCCGACAAAGTGCAAATGTAAGTTAGTGAAAAGTGGTTAGCGTCGCCTGCAAAAATGTAGAAAGTGGCCCTGACTAAAACCTGTAGTCTGATCTGCATACTCATTATCATTCGAACATTAAAGGAACATTATAGATGGTGAATCACAACTGAACACACGGACACCAAACACAGCAGCAATTCTCACATTGCACAGATTTTTCAAGTTATGCACATTTACATCTTATCTAGATCGTTCGCTGAAAGGATTGTCTACCAAATCGGAGGCCGTTATATACAATAGTCACGAAACATTGAACTGTGGGAATGCAATTGGTTTTCCCGTAGGAAGAAATCCTCTCAATTTACGGTGCAGTGCTCGCGAGTTCACTACAAATTCGTAAAATTTCCTAGAATCTTTGATTAAAAATAGACTCATTGTCGTGAAAGAGTCACACCTCGTAAAAGAGTCACACCGTAAAAGGCAGCAAAAAGTATGAACGCAGAGTTGGCAGCAGATTGTTGCTGCTTGCTGCCGACAGCAAGTCTTGCAGTCGGCAGCACGATCGATAATCACACTTTGCATGTTGCTGCTGCTGCTGCCAGAGTTGGCAGCAAAAAGTATGAACCCTGCCCTACTGATGTGCGCCCACTAGTCACTGGCAGATTTCGGTAACCTAGTCAGATAGCAAAAAAAAAGTCAAAAGAACGATTACAAATCATTTGAGAATATGAATATTTCAGCAAACTAGAAGAGAAACACATACTCTTTCAAACCACGGGAAAGGGAATATTAGTAATATGGGCTTAACACGATACTTTGTAAGGGTAATCGAGAACTATAATGTTAAGGAGAACGGAGTTGGTGTATAAACAATGTGTGCAACGTTTGAGTGGATTGATCAGTCGTTGATCACTTGTCAGCATGTGAGAGAGTGTGTAGGTCAAAGATGAGCAGACAGAACGCGCCCCATCCAAACCTTGCCCCTTACGGAGTTGATTGTATGGTGTCCATATCGGTCATGTAGTCAACTAGATAGCTAAGTGTTTTATGCCAGAACATCCGTCACTGAAACGATCAAATTTTGGGGCGAAAAGTTCTATGAGATTGAATAAACCACGATCGATTAATTTACACACTATAACCAATGTTTCACTCACAAAATGCCATTGCTACAGGGAAGTAGACTCGGATTCGGTTGAAATTCCAAGGCGGGTCGGATTTACATGAAATCAAATCGAATTCTGCCTGAACTTTTCTTTTTGCTGCTCTGATGTGTTTGTGGTCTGATTTCTGTGAGCTTTTGCTGCAGTTAAGAGATTTCTGAGCTATGTCACAACTATTATTCCGTCCAACCATTTAACTTTTTATGCAGAAAACGCTCCAGTAATAACTCACCCTTTTAGGTTTCCAATCTAAACAGTTAGCGCAACGTTTAGTGGAATTGAAGAGACTCAACTAAATCAGTTGAGACACGCCTCGAGTGAGTTTTCGCATTATGAAACGTGAGTGAACGGTCACCCTTTATAAATACAATAAATACAGTATCATCATGGTTTTCGCGCCGTCTACTCTCTTGTTTGTTTCATTAGTCAACTACAAAACATCTTTGTGATAGTTGTTGGTGGTTCAGTGGTTTTGGTTGAGATATAGAACGGGCGAGGATAAACAATTGATACTTGTAGAGTGACAAGTAGATGTCCAAGGAGAAACTCTGATTCCATACATACTAAGACAAATAATAACAGAGTTAGGGTTCACATCATCTTTATGTTCCAGTAAACCATACAAATAAACTAAATAATAGGCCCTTGGGAATGTGCTTTTATTAATTCTATTGTCTTGATTCTCTTGTTGTCGAAATATAATCTATTTAAGCTTTTTAGATCTATTTAGCATAGATCTGCTTTTGTACTTGATTGAGTGGTCCACTTGATATTGTGACAGAAGTTTGAGTCAAAGGCAGAGGGTTGGTGAGAAGAAGAGCAAGTAGACGAACTGTTGAGAACTGTCTGCTCTGGCCAAAACGCCTCTTTTATACTTTTTCTAGACTCTTACTTACTTAGTTACTTAGTTGTCCCGTGCCTCAGGGAGCGGTTGCTCTTCTGCGGGACCCAATTTGCTTTCCATTTCGATCTATCTTGTGCCAGGCTGGACCAATGAAGGAGACCCGCCCGAACTGTTCCACTGTGCCTGTTCAGGAAAAGCTTAAAAGAGTTATTTCTGTGTGCCAACGAGTCGGACCAACGCATGGGAGGACGGCCAACTGGGCGGCGTACGTCCCTGGGGTACCAGGTCGCGGTAGATGTGGACCATCTGTCGTCTTGTCTTCTCATGAGGTGACCGGCCCATCTGTGCTTATTCGAGTTGGCTTGTACGATTATATCGTTAACTCCTGTCATCGCTCGAATGTCGGAGTTGTGGAGATGTCTGTCGCGTTGAACTCTCAGCGGGATTCCGACCATTTTCCGTTCGAGAGCAGCTTGAGTTACTCTGAGGTGGTTTTCGGAGGCCGCGGTAAGGGCCCAGGTTTCGGATCCGTAGGTGATTGCTGGGAGGACGTGGGTGTTGAAAAGAGACCGTTTCAAGTTGGAGTCGGAAGAGGTCGAGATGACCGGCATGATGTTGTATAGTGCAGCCCATCCGGCGCTTCTTCGTCGGGATAATTCGTGCGTGAGGTCGTTCGACATGTTGATCGATCTCCCTAGGAAGGTATAACGATCGACTCTCTCGATGTTGGACTGCCCGACTCTTAGCTCGGCGTTGGAGGGGACGAAGTTAGACATGTACTGGGTCTTCTTCAAATTTATCTCCAGACCAACTGCGCGGCCGACTGTATCTAGTTCGTTGAGGGAGGAGCTGGCTTCGGCTAGGAATTTGCTGAAGATAACTATGTCGTCGGCAAATCGTAGATGGTGTAGTTGGCGGCCGTTGATTCTGATCCCTCGTAGCTGTCGGAGTGGGTTGGTGTCAAGGTCGTGTTTCTGCCAGTTGAGGTTCCGGAGGGCATGTTCGAGGACTGCGCTAAAGATCGTTGGGGAAATGGGGTCACCTTGGCGGGCGCCTCTGTTGATCGGGATTGTGAGTTTCCTGTCGTAGAGGCGGATAGTAGTCGAGGTGCCGGATAAACACTTTCCCAAGATCTTCAAGTATTGGTGGTGGACTCCTTGATTTTCCAGGGCTCGAAGTATCGGTATAACTTCAACGGAGTCGAAGGCCTTTTTGTAGTCTACGAAAGTCAAGACCAGGTCGATCTTGTGTTCTCGGCAGGCCTCGATGACCCTCGTGACTGTTTGGATATTGTCCATTGTACTAAAGCCAGGACGAAAGCCCGTCTGCTCCAGGGGTTGTTCCGAGTCCAAGGTTTTCCGCACCCGCGCCAGGATAATTTTGGAGAAGATCTTGTACATCACTGGAAGGCTGGTTATTGGACGGTAGTTGCCTATATCCTCCTTGTCGCCCTTTTTGAAGATCAGCGACATAGATGACGTCTTCCAGGCGGTCGGGATGGATCCGGCTGCGAGGTAAACCGAGAAACGTTCGGCCAGAGCTGTGTGTAGTTCGTGGCCCATGGATTTGATTTCGTCGATCGAGATCTTGTCAGGACCGCTCGCTTTGCCACTTGCCGAAGACTCGATTGCCGATCTGACTTCGCTTGGGAGTACGAAGGGGACTGCTTCGGCGTCCTGTGGTTGTTGGGGTGCGAAGTTAGGTCCTTGCCAAGAGGAACTGTACAGGTTGGAGTAGAATTTCACGAACTCTTCCTCAATTCCTCTGCGGGATGTTATTCTGACGCCGTCGGGATTCTTGATGGAAGGTATTAGTAGTTGGTGTTCGGCGAGTCTGCGGGAGGTAGTTTTCAGGCTCTTGCGAAGTTCAGCAGCAAGCAACAGTCTCGAGGTGCGGTATTGATTGTGATCGTCCTTGATGCGGCGTCTACATTCTTTCGAGAGAGAGGCAAAGGCTACAGGGTCCCGGTTAGGAGTATCCCGTAGAATACTTCTCTGGGCGAGGAGAAGCTTGGTGGCTTGCGAAATCCGATCATTCGAGTGGGAAGCAGAGGGTTGTCTATGAGCAGAAGTGATGGCTTTCAGGTGTGTCACGAAATCGTCGTACTCTTCCGAGATGTCCACCATAGAAGACGGGAGCAGGGTGGCAATTCGCGGATCGAGGGCGAGAGTGGCGCGGTTCAACTGAAGCGAAGGGCCGAGCTGCCTAGCGATCTTAGACTTCCGGACGAAGGCGTTGTCAATCACAAGAGTAGCACGGATAGCTCGGTGGTCGCTGCCAGTGTGAAGGTGGTGGAGGTGTTCAATATTCCATATGGAATTCAGGCGATTCGTCAGGACAAAATCAATTTCCCGTCTTGAGCTGTCATTGGGAGACGCGTGTGTCCATCTATCGTTGAGGTTCTTTCTGAAGAAAGAGTTGGCATGGTATAGGTGTTCGCTTTCGATGAAGGAGGCCAAACGATCACCGCAGGAATTCCTTGTGTCATTCGAGTGAGGGCCTACGAAGGTTTCGGAGGGGCTGGTGCGGCAACCGATGGTGGAATTGAAATCGCCTTGTACCACCTTGAAGAGACTTCTGTCGCCGTGGAGGGCGTTCTGGATATCTTCATAGAATGTGGCATGATCTTCTTCATCGGCGTCAGCCGTGGGAGCGTAGACCTGGACTATGGAGATGGAAGTTGACTTGGCTTCTAGACGGAGACGAGCGACTCTCGGGGAATAGTGGACAACGTCGACGATTCTTGAGGTCATGTGGGATGCGACGATGAAGCCGACTCCGCTGGATGTGGAACCGGGAGCGCGAGGGCCCAGGATGACTTGGTGGCCGTTGTTCCATCTGGTCGATAGAGATTCCTTGCGTTTTGTTTCAGAGAGACCGATGACATCGAACTTGATTTGCAACAACTCAGACAACAGAAGGCTTAGTTGGGAGTCGGAGCAGATGGAGCGAGTGTTGTAGGACAGCAGATGAAGCCTCTCCTTATTGTTATGTCGGCGTAGGTGGCGGGATAGGGGGGGTTTCGGTGAAGGCGGTGGATCGGTAGACAGCCTGGTAACCTGAGATTGGATGGCCTCTGGCTCTCCCCTTCTTGTCCCACGCTGTCGTACGGGGAGGGGTGAGCCTGCAGGTGACTGAGGCGCGCGCAAATTGTTTTTAGCAATTGGGTGTCATTCCCCGGTCCGCGAGCCAGGCGGCGACCGAGTCACTCCAGGGGGGTCAAGCCCTAGAGACGACGTTTGCCAACGTTTAGCCTACCGATAAGGACTCCAGGGAGCAATGGTGACCAGCCTTTGAACCCGGTTAAAATTTATCCTACGGTAGTTACCAGGGGACACCGCGAGGAGGCGTTTAGCAATCATCCACCCAGAGATTAGATTTTCCGTTATTTTTTTTCACGTTTTGTTCTACAGCTATATCTTCTTCATTATGTTTCCAGGAAAAATTAAAAAAGTGGTAAAGAGAAAAGAAAATTAAAATCAAGTCATTGCTTAAACGTTGTTGTGAAACAATTAAAGCTATTGACACTTTTATTGTCGAAAATGTTCATCTAACGTTAAAGAGACCTCTAACGCATCGCAATGTTGCACCACCTGTATTCAAAGTGTACCAGGAGTTCGCAACAATATTTAGCACATACTTGGTACAGAGAATAAAAAAAACTTGAGGATCAGGCCTCTCGTTTCACCCTGAAAACGTCTATTTGTCAGACCGTTTTTTTTTCAAAAATTGTATTTAATTGAATTAATAGTTAACTAAATGTAATCGGTGTCCATGTCTCGCTGTGTATGGACCTCGACATGCTGTAGTTTGAAGCTTCGAACGAAAATACTCGGTAAATTCTGTTCAATACACCAGCTGACTGAGCGCCCGTCTTTCCACGTTCTTAACAATAGGCCTTAGCTACTCTGTCAAAAAAGTGCATTTGATCGAGAGGTCGAGACCCCAATCAATTTTTGAGTCCCGATGTTTACAACTTCCAAACTCGAAATTTTGTGACGCGATTTGTCAAAAAAACATTTTTGGAAAAATGATCGGCTGGTATAATGATTACAGTACCTCAACCTACTTTATATTACGTAAAAGTGATGAAAAGGTATACGTTTTTCGTGTTTGAGAATAGTTCCAGGTTCCGACAAAGTGCAAATGTAAGTTAGTGAAAAGTGGTTAGCGTCGCCTGCAAAAATGTAGAAAGTGGCCCTGACTAAAACCTGTAGTCTGATCTGCATACTCATTATCATTCGAACATTAAAGGAACATTATAGATGGTGAATCACAACTGAACACACGGACACCAAACACAGCAGCAATTCTCACATTGCACAGATTTTTCAAGTTATGCACATTTACATCTTATCTAGATCGTTCGCTGAAAGGATTGTCTACCAAATCGGAGGCCGTTATATACAATAGTCACGAAACATTGAACTGTGGGAATGCAATTGGTTTTCCCGTAGGAAGAAATCCTCTCAATTTACGGTGCAGTGCTCGCGAGTTCACTACAAATTCGTAAAATTTCCTAGAATCTTTGATTAAAAATAGACTCATTGTCGTGAAAGAGTCACACCTCGTAAAAGAGTCACACCGTAAAAGGCAGCAAAAAGTATGAACGCAGAGTTGGCAGCAGATTGTTGCTGCTTGCTGCCGACAGCAAGTCTTGCAGTCGGCAGCACGATCGATAATCACACTTTGCATGTTGCTGCTGCTGCTGCCAGAGTTGGCAGCAAAAAGTATGAACCCTGCCCTACTGATGTGCGCCCACTAGTCACTGGCAGATTTCGGTAACCTAGTCAGATAGCAAAAAAAAAGTCAAAAGAACGATTACAAATCATTTGAGAATATGAATATTTCAGCAAACTAGAAGAGAAACACATACTCTTTCAAACCACGGGAAAGGGAATATTAGTAATATGGGCTTAACACGATACTTTGTAAGGGTAATCGAGAACTATAATGTTAAGGAGAACGGAGTTGGTGTATAAACAATGTGTGCAACGTTTGAGTGGATTGATCAGTCGTTGATCACTTGTCAGCATGTGAGAGAGTGTGTAGGTCAAAGATGAGCAGACAGAACGCGCCCCATCCAAACCTTGCCCCTTACGGAGTTGATTGTATGGTGTCCATATCGGTCATGTAGTCAACTAGATAGCTAAGTGTTTTATGCCAGAACATCCGTCACTGAAACGATCAAATTTTGGGGCGAAAAGTTCTATGAGATTGAATAAACCACGATCGATTAATTTACACACTATAACCAATGTTTCACTCACAAAATGCCATTGCTACAGGGAAGTAGACTCGGATTCGGTTGAAATTCCAAGGCGGGTCGGATTTACATGAAATCAAATCGAATTCTGCCTGAACTTTTCTTTTTGCTGCTCTGATGTGTTTGTGGTCTGATTTCTGTGAGCTTTTGCTGCAGTTAAGAGATTTCTGAGCTATGTCACAACTATTATTCCGTCCAACCATTTAACTTTTTATGCAGAAAACGCTCCAGTAATAACTCACCCTTTTAGGTTTCCAATCTAAACAGTTAGCGCAACGTTTAGTGGAATTGAAGAGACTCAACTAAATCAGTTGAGACACGCCTCGAGTGAGTTTTCGCATTATGAAACGATGTCCAAGGAGAAACTCTGATTCCATGCATACTAAGACAAAAAATAATAACAGAGTTAGGGTTCACATCATCTTTATGTTCCAGTAAACCATACAAATAAACTAAATAATAGGCCCTTGGGAATGTGCTTTTATTAATTCTATTGTCTTGATTCTCTTGTTGTCGAAATATAATCTATTTAAGCTTTTTAGATCTATTTAGCATAGATCTGCTCTTGTACTTGATTGAGTGGTCCACTTGATATTGTGACAGAAGTTTGAGTCAAAGGCAGAGGGTTGGTGAGAAGGAGAGCAAGTAGACGAACTGTTGAGAACTGTCTGCTCTGGCCAAAACGCCTCTTTTATACCTTTTCTAGACTCACGTGGACCAATCAGCGCGCGCCACAGGATACGTGAGACATTAGCATAATGCTCATCGCACCAGACTGCGCAAGTTAGCTTGCTTGCTTGATACTTGCGTACACATTGATTGGTGGCGCAACAATGGTATTATGTGTTAAATGACCAAACAAACTTTAACGACGACACTTTCCCGGTCTACCATGTTCAATTGAATCCAATTAAAAAATGGTCCGGCAAATGAGCATTTTTAGGGTAAAACGAAGAGCTTGATGCTCGCATAGTTTTTTCGATTAAAGAGTTCACTGTGCACTACAGAATAAATCTTATTCAGTAAGTAATCATGCTTGCAACAACCAATTGTTGCCACCTCCTAGTACGTCTTATATACAAGTGGTGCAACATTGCGATGCGCTAGGGCTCTCTTTAACGTTATTTAACCATTTTCGACCATAAAAAATTCAATAGTTCTTATTTGTTTGGGTCACAACAACGTTTATTTAAGAATGACTTGATTGCAATTCCTTTTTCCTTATGTATCTATTTATTATTTCCTTTGAATATATAGTAAAATAGATAGAGATAAATTTGTATAACAAAACGTGTGTAAGTGAGAAACGATTGCTGTTAAGATCGTACTGCATGGAATATAAATAAGAAGGTCATTAGTTCAATATGGAAATCGATCACTCAATTCATGATCACACTGATTCAGAGAAATTCATAGCTTCTTAACCATCGAAAAAATTCCGTTTATATTAGAAATGTACTCAAACAAACGACCTTGTGTTCCCAAATTCGAGCAAATCAAGAATGTTCTCTCTGTGTTTCACTGTCTACAACGAAATCTTGAACACAGACGCTCGGATGACTTCATTTTCCAGCTGAGCGTGATGCCGAATCAATTGAAGAAATGGAACGGAACAGAAGGTTCTTGCCCTGAGGGCTTCATCAAGCACATCCAGTCTTTCAGATTTCAACCTGAGTTTCCTTCAGCATAGGCTATATAGTGAGTGCCAAATTTGTACATTTCTGTCTCTCGCCGGAATCGAACCTGCGAGCAAAAGATTCGTAACGAGGCGCTAACCGCTTCGCAATTAGAGCACATAACCGGCAAGCTTTGGAATCGAAGAAAAGTGTGCGTACACAGCTGAATGTGAGATATACAGTACCCTCCCACATTTCCGTTGGCGACGACTATATCTTTGCATGATTCTTGCTGAGGTAGAAAGTAATACGAAAAGTCTCTCAAATTACCATGTGTTGGCTCTATCCCGCTGTAATTGTAGTATGATTTCGCATTTTGTCGAAACTTGTAATTTATGTCTTGTATCGAGTTCAAACTACAAATCAGTCATGGTGCTCTTCTATAGTAGATAAGTGCCAAGATGTAAGGAATGGACCTACGTACAAAAGAGTTGAATCTGATGGGTGGTAAGTCCTGTGGCCGTAATCATTGTGCTTAAACAGCAGGAAAACTGGTTGAGCGAATCTTCAGTAGAATTTTATCATCAGACTATTTAACTTCTCGGCAGTTTTTGCTCAAATGTCAAAATGTTATGCCTAACTTGATTAAAAATGTTGTCAACTAGAGAAAATAGATATACCTTCTGAAAATATCTAATTCCGAACAAGCTATTTGAGCCTTAGTGAGTACGACCACTGCTCAGAAAAATCCCTGTGCAGACAGAGTACTCCCGGAAACCCCGCGCTCATAGTCTGTTCCACTCGTTTGTGTTCCTCTACAGTATGACAATTGAACTTCCGGACGGATTTGTGACAAGTAAACCTTTCGGGTAAACTCTAGGCTATAATATATTGTTCTCTACTCGTACTAATCTGCAAGAAAATGTTTTCCAGAACGTATTTTTAATTATAAAATACGGAAACAACTTTTTAAATGTTTTGCTGCGTACTGTATTGGTGCAACGAGTGAAACAACGTATGAATTTTGTGTTATTACGATGAATTTAAAATCTCTGAATCTCCTGATGAATTAAAATGTCAGTTGGAAAAATGGTTTGTATCTGAAAGTGTGTTTCACTTGACCCCACGAACATATCCTAAACAATAATCCTTCTGACAACCTTTTGTAAAGTAAAGAACCTGTTTATCCCTCTTGCCTTGTTTTGATAGTAGTTTGTAATTGTATAAACGTAAATCATCTACTTTAGACTTGCAACCTGAATGTAACAGACAGCCTCTTGGAGGATAGCCGTTGTCTCCCTACAAGACTCTTTTCCTCCAACTCCCAGCGCCCTTTTGACGCCAACAACACCTTCACACAACACTCAGTGATACGGGAGAAAAATAAAGCTCCTTTTGTATTCTATTGTATTACATAGTTTCTCGCTTGAATGGCCATTTTTCCAGCATTCAGACTTTTTATTCAGGAGTTTCAGCGACATTTTGTTCACAGTTAAAGTGGATTGTTTAAAATTCCAACGACCAAGAAAAGTTTCGCTCGGTGGCGTCACGAAAAATACTAATTCTAATCGGGCTGAGTGTTTCATTGTCTCTATGTAATGACGAGTCAGATCTGATATTCGGAGTGCATTTTTGCAGATTCAGTAAGATGTATTTCTTGAACGAAATGTGCTCCAAAGGGAAGTTGTTGTATCCCACTGAATGGTCCGTTTTTCATCAATTTTGAGATTCAATTGTATGCAGAACCTTACAGACACACAAAACCAACCAATCCATCTAGTTTCAAATTATGTATCTTATCTGTTTTCTCGGAATTGTCGCTCAAGTTGCGTACGAAACGGTAACCTTGTTGTTTTGTATACTAACACCTACTCACAAAAAAGAGAAGAAAATCACCGTGGGACGAGAAAAGTAATAAAATGTATAATAATGGGGAAAATAGGAATTCAAACAGCTCCTTACGTTGAATTAATGAGCTTCTTCTTGGTTACACTATTGACTGGTACTTTGGTTTCAAAAATTCATTCAACTCAATTCATTCAAATTCGCGATCGTTTCTCATTCGCGATCGTTTCTCATTCGCGATCGTTTCTCATTCGCGATCGTTTCATTCGCGATCGTTTCTCATTCGCGATCGTTTCTCGCGCCGAGTGGCAGCAACAACATTCCGCTCTTTAAGATGACTAAGCGCTCGAACCCCAACTCACCAACGTCGGTAAAAGCTACTGTTACTGAGGAATTTCTTACAAAAATGCAAGAAAACTACACCACTCTTGCTCAGGATATCAAATCTATCAAACACGACCTGTCCCTCGCCAATTCTGCTCAAGTCCTCGGAACTCCCAAATGGTTTTTCGATAAGATGTCGACTAATCTGCAAGGAGCTTCCAGAAGTGACCCGTCTATTCCCACCCTAGCGTACTCCAGTTTCCTCGTACGTGAAGCGGCGAAGGCTACGGAGAAGAGCTTCAATGCGGTCATCGAAAAGTTCCCAGATTCTGTGGTTCGCAACAACGACACTCACGAGGTTTTACCTTCGGACGGAACATTCATCAACGCTATCTGTGAGAAAGGTGGTCTAGCAAAACCTACCTCGTTCTGGCGCCAACCATCCAAGAATCCGAAAAACCCCCGCGTCATAAAAGTTCATTTCGATTCCACCAAAGATCGGAATAACTTTATATTCAACTTCCGCAAGAACCTTCCTGCTCTTCCTGATCAACCTCGTCTTCCAACATGCCGTCGTGACATGACCGTACCAGAACTCAACCTGTTGTATTCCCTGCGCAAAGAATGTTACAACGCAAACTGCCAGGTCGGTCAGATGAAGTATTATGTGAAAGATCTGGACATAGCTGAACTCTCAACTCCTCGACCACTCAATACACCAAGGAAGGCGTAGGTTTTGCATGGGGAGCTACCCACCTTCTCTTCTAATCCTATCTCTAGTCTTAAACTTTCTCTTAATTGTTTTCTCACCAATATTAGATCAATTGCATGTGAAAGTCGTGTGAAACTTGTAACTGAACACTGTAATAGTTTGAATTTTGATTTGGTTTTTCTAACTGAGACATTCCTACAGTATTCAAAAATGCCAAACTCTTTGACCAATTCTGAAAAATACAATTGCCTACGTTTTGACCGAATTGTTAACCAGAACAAACGTTGCGGTGGTGGCGTTCTGCTGTTCTATAGGCCCCATTTGAAAATAATTGAAAAGGATATTTCCATGCACACTCATTACTCAAAGCATCTCTGTGAAATTCTCTGTTTCGACTTATATGCACACTCCGAGCATTTTCGATTTTTTCTAGTTTATCGTCCTCCTGACACCAACACCATTCAAACAAAATTTCTGTGTAGCCACATTGAATCATATTTGCTTCATAACGAGAACAATATTGTGCTTGGTGACCTCAACTGTCCTAAAATTAACTGGAAATCGCTGAGTTCTCCATCTGATCTTACTCAACGAAACTTTCTGAATTTCTGCGTTCAAAATAGCCTGAGACAACTCGTGAACTTTCCCACTCACGTATCTCACAAGGGAACAGCCAATACACTTGACGTAGTTATGACTCAACGTGATGATTTGATAGCTCGCTGTGACTCATCTCCCCCTTTACTCAATAGTGACCATTCATCGATAGATTTTTCGCTCCAGCTGTCGCATGACGGAATGACGTATCATAACAATACACATCAGATTGCGAAAAGACTCGATTTCTCCAAGACAAATTTCGAAAGAGTGAATCAATTCATAGGGAGTTTTAATTGGCATAGACAGTTCAGTCATTTCTCCACGCTACAGCAGAAGTATGATCATTTCTGTAAAATCACCGAAGAAATTGTTCGGGATAATACCCCATACTTTTCTAGAAGGCCAAAGGCCAATTTCCCACCTTATATTCGCAAATTGTTAGCTGAGAAACGTGATGCCTACAAAACATGGCACACCTCCGAGCAGAGCAAACAACGGTATAGGACATTAGTGAAACTACTGCGTAAAAAGCTAACTGCGTTCAGAATGAAAAATGAGAAAAAAGTTCTGGAGTCCGGTAACAAAAAACAGTTTTTCCAGCATCTTCGTAGGTACATCAAACCCAGAGAAGATATTCCTCCTCTACGCTCACAAAACGGCAAAATAGCTTTCTCCGACCCGGAGAAATCAAACCTTTTTGCCGAGCATTTTTCCTCTGTTTACGAATTAGATGCTGACACGGTCGTTGACTTTGATAAGTTTGAACTGCCCAAGATGAACACTCGGAAATTCGAGATGTCTTTTGAACCGCACATGGTATACAAATACCTCATAGAACAGCCATCAAAAACTACATTCTCCGCCGATTTTCTCAACCAACTACTCTTGAAAAAATGCGCTCTTTCATTAGCCCATCCACTTTCACTTCTGTTCCAAGAATCATATGACACAGCGTTCTTACCAAAACAATGGAAAACTTCTTTCATAACACCCGTTTACAAGAAGGGATTGAAATGTTCGCCCGACAATTACAGACCTATCCTCATCACGTCAGCAGTATGCAGAGTTATGGAAAAAATGATAGCCTACCACATCAGAACCAAATTCAGCGATCGATTTTCAAAAAACCAATTCGGATTTATTGAGAAAAGGTCATGCAACCTAGCGCTTCTGAGTTCTATTGATTCATGGAAAAAGAAAATTCATACAAATAAGTCTATAGATGTTGTATACTTCGATTTTAGAAAAGCTTTTGATAAAGTCTCTCATGCAAAACTACTATACAAACTGGAATCATTCGGTCTGGATTGTCAAATGATTCGGTGGTTCAAAACTTTTCTGACTAATCGAAAATCTTTCGTGAGAACAAACAATGCATTATCTGAACGATCGTTTGATGTTACCTCAGGAGTACTTCAAGGAACTGTTACAGGTCCTCTTTTATTTCTCATTTTCATCAATGACCTATCATTACTTCTCAATAGTCACCAAGTACAGCATTGTTTTTTCGCTGATGATCTTAAAATTTATGATTCCAATCCAGAAGTTGTACAAGATACAATTGATTTAGTCTATGAGTGGTCTGTGCACTGGCGCCTTCCTTTGGCGCAGAATAAAATCAATGTTCTTCATCTCGGTGCAAAAAACACCAGAGAGAAATATTACATCAATGGAAATTTCATTGAACCAAGAGAGGTCATAAGAGATCTTGGAGTAATGATTGACGAAAAATTAAATTTTGAGTGTCACATAAATCAGCAGATTGCCAAAGCTTCAGCGATTTCAGCAAAAATACTTCGGTCATTTTCGTTCGGTACTCCGGAAGAGTATATGGCATTATTCAATACTTATGTTTCACCGGTACTTCTATATTGTAGCGAAATATACTGTCCTTCTCTTAATTCACACTCATGTCTTGTTTTAGAAGGACCATTAAGGAGATTCACGGCTACCGCTTTTCAGAAATGTAGAGTCTCTTATGAGTCTTACACGGATAGATTGAGCATTTTGAACGAACGACCATTCTATTTCAGACGTGCTAAATTTGACTTGTTACAGGCTTACAAAATAAGGACGGGCCTATCCCAGCTTCCCATCGTTCCATGGAAAAACAGTAACCTTCCGAGGGATAGGCATCGTCTCATTTTATACGATAAAATCAGTGATACCAATTGGTTCTTTCCGAGAGTGTTAAAAATGTGGAATTCAATAAGTAAGGATATTGGACAATTGAAAAATGTTGAGCAATTTAAGACGTATTTGGATGTTATTGATATTGCCGTCCTATTCCAACATGTTCCATTTTCATTACAATAGTTTAGATGCGAGTCAACTGAAATGCTAAAAAGCTCCCCATGACCTGAAGATGGAAGAGTTATGCTTTCATCCCTTTGGGGTTTTCAGTTTATTCCTATTTCACGGAAGATTATTATTATGTGCTATTACTTGGTGGAATAAATATTATTATTTAAACTCTTCGTTCAAACTAGAAAACATACTTTGTCGCATAGGTGTTAAAAACTACTATACAGTAATGGCTAAGAATTGACCCATATACGTGAACCCCAAAGGTAGCGCGACACCCAAATTTGATGTTGGTAGGTTTGGTTTGGTTTTCAGTTTACAAAACTTTACAAAACTGGTTAGGAGAGTTACGTTACAAAACTTTTTCACAAAACTGGTGGGGAGTATTACTCGAATATACTTTATTATGAGAAATGTTTCAGATATGAGATACAAAATAAAATAAAACACAATAACCTTCCTCGGTCCATCAGCTTATCGTATTTCAAGTTTCAAAATGAAGGTAAAAACTCGAAATAAAATACATATTAGTCAAACAGAGTCAAACCGTCATATATCGATGTTGCTTGATCTCGTACTCGTTTAGTATAGGCGGTGCAACGTTGAGCTGTAGCAATTCCACTCACTTAGTTTAAGACCACGCAACCAAAGTGGGGGGGCGATACTTCAGTTTTCCCTTCGACCTAAACGCCGCCGCATTTTTTGTACTTTGCAAACGTTAACTCACTTCATTTCATGCTCTAACTTTGTGCTTACACAGTTGACATAAATGTTCAATCAGCTCTATTTTGAGATTCGAATAGAATAGAAGCCGATCGATATTGTTTCTTCATATTGACTTTGTTTTTACAATGTTTCTCCGTGATGAATCAATGAATTTAGTTTCTGTATTGTACACATATTTCTGTAAAATACATATCATAATCACCATTTTTTGTGAAAAAGCACAGCCTTCCATGCCACGTGGAAAGAATATTTTTCTGTCCCTTTCGATGTGAATACTCGATTGATTCTGCGGGGTTGAAAATTTTTGAGCGGTCGCTGTCTTAATATATCCAATACGTGGCTCGCTGTCGAGAGCTTCGTGGCAAGATCTGTAAAGAACAAACTTTCGAATTACGTGGTAGTATAATAATGAAACAACAAATCAGAACTTCACATAACTAAGCTGCTTCGAAGAATATACAACATGATCGTATGGTTACAATCTCTCATTCAGAAAGAGTATCTGAAAATCTGAAACATGGTTTCTACGAGTTTGGCATTATCATCGGAAATATCCTGAGCACACCTTTAGTGTATACTGAAAACCCAGAAGCAATTTCTTGCCGCAGATTTTGCGGCGTTTCAAATATGTTCAAGCGGTCGCTGATTGGAATTCATTAGGACGTGGCTCGCCGTCATAAAATTGACGAGTTCTGTGAAAACACCGTTCGGGAGGAATTATGGTAGCATAACAGGTCAAACCAACTGACAATTCAGAGCTCTATTGATATTCACTATACCGTCGGCCTCTACAGTAACCCATCAGACTCGGTATTTTTCTACAGTGACCGATGAGTCATCAAATTTACCATGAGTCATTTTTCTACATAACCATTTGTTTGAACGGAGAAAAACATGTGCTCCACAAGTTTATTTATGAAAAGATACATAAATGTTATTTTGTTTATCATTGAAAATCGAAGTCCTCCAATAGAGTGAATAGGTTCTACAGTTTCCTTAACAGGTCTACCTCCTGTTTTCTCCTTGTTTTCAGTGGTTTCAGACGTGTTGTGACTGACTGACTTTTTGTGCCGGCGCAAACCATCGGGGTTTTGGAACGTTTTATTACACTTGGAGCAGGTGAAACTTTTGCCAGGCTCTTCCTTCACTGAAGCTTGTGGTTTCGGAGAAACAGAAGATACTTCACTGGACATGTTTGCTGAGCGACTGATGAAAGTCAGAATCTCGCTCACTATTTATAGTGCCAGCCGCGCACTTTTTCATATGTTCAATAAACCATCTTTTCACCATATTATCGTTTTTACCCAGATTTGTGCGGGAGAATAGGTTACGTATTTTGCTCAATGGCCAACCCAGCGACACATGAATGAGAAAGAATACACAGTACTGACCGCACAAATCAGACCACAACGGTTGAATCATGTATTCTACCACATGTTTCACCGCTAGGCATTGTTTTTCAATGTGTTTCAGAATTTGAATTGGAACGATTGTTCCAGAGGTATCAAAGTAATATGCATAACCGTTTCTATTGATATAGCACGCAACCCAGTGATCCCCAGAACTCGAGCTGTCAGCAGTGTTCCAAACTACAGTAACAGGTCTATAGTTTACAAGTGGAGGGGAAACATCAGAGGGGAATGTACCAAGAAATGATTTTCGTGTGAGATCACAATGTCTCAGAATAGATATCAGTTCGGTAGTTGACATACGCGAGTCCATTTTTAGTTTATGTGTATGTGCAATGAATGGTAAGAGCAAAAAAACGAAGTTTATATGCAGAAGAAATGAAACGCAAGTAAATCTCACGGAACTATCAATTTGAACCAGAATCGAAACTAGCTACACGTTTTACCTCTTCGTCCACAATAGTCTTGATTGTTGGACAAAAACTATAGCATGATGGGTGTCACCAGCTACACCTACAGCCTCTTAAGGACATCATTTCGAAAATAGGTATAATGAAGTATTCAGTACTTGCGGATGAAAATTGCAGTACTGAAATTGAACTCAACTGGAAAAGATTTAAGAACATAGATAGAAATAAGGTGAGTTCTGTATTTAACCGGGTTTTTTGGTAACCTAACCGGTTTTTTGGGTAGCCTTTTTCCCGGTTACTTCAATAGGTAACCGGTCGGTAACCGAAAATGGAAAACCAAAAACCAGTTACAACAAATTAGTTCACGTCGGATGAAACTTCTGTTATGACAGCACTAGCTCATCTGTTAACCAAAGAATATACCTCGATCCGTTCATTTTTCGCGTAATATGATGTCCGAGCAATGTTTGTGGCAGTCCAACGTTTCGCGACTTATATATAGTTGGAGTGACAGATGCGAGACTAATTGGCATCAAATTTATCGTGAAATACAAAATAACCAGGACATTTCATATTTATTCAGATTTCCAGTGTATCAATTCTGATTTGTAGGTGTTCATTCAATTGAAATAATCCTCTAGACGCGCGCAAAACAATAATGATAATAAACATTAATATTGTTAGTACCAGTAGCAGGATCAGTAGGAGATGAATACAGCTGGGTTGTAATCCTAGAACTCCTAGAAAAATAAACTATTTTGACTTTACAACGAGCTGAGAGAGAATCAAAACTCAAGAACGCGTTAGGTATTAATACAGAGCGTGCAGCATTCGTGTGGTGAACCAAATAAAAAACTCGCCTTACATTAATTATATGCGAAAGACTATTTTTATCCGTAGTTTACACCAACCGTCGAGTATTGTCGCCATTGTCCCCATATAGACAGCAGAGGGTTTGATTGATCGAGCGATATGCGGGGCGAGCGATCGTTGATTATTTGCCAACAGGCGAGAGAGGGTGTAGATCAATGATACACCGACTGACTGGCCCCTCTTCAAACCCCGCCCTTTACAAAATCGATGGTACGGTGTCCACAAAGGTTTGACAAATCCTATACCACAGATTACTTGTTCAGTTTGGAGTATTTGGTGGGCATGCAACATTTGAGTGTTCTACGAAAATGTGAAACCTGAACAACAGGTGTTTTATAGTGTAAGTGTGAGTTATAACAGAAGACTCCTTTCCACACTAGTTCATTACATACATTTAATATAACATAATATTATACACTAATACAAATAATACACAGAAACACACGAGAAAGAAATATTATAAAAGTCCTTGTTTAACTCGTATTAACTTGTAACTTGTCTTTCGCATTGTGCGATCTATAAACTCGGAGACATTGCGCCTCTCCCTATCATGCTCACATAGCTTGTGCCTGTTCGGCGCCACGCCCTCATGATTATCGTGATTTCACGACACTGGGGCCCGAGAATGAACCTAGGATAGAAGTCAAACTCCGAAACAATACGCGACACCGATGATGTGGTAAATTGCGTGTTTCGTTGAAACAATGCACCCCGAAGATGGTTAGGTACATTTGTGTTTCTCAAAGTTTGATAGATTGCTCAGACATAAAATTCTCTCTGTGGGCAGCTTCTGGTAACATCGAGCAAACTGAACGATAGGATAACTGCAGACTTGCATGTGATCATCACACCTACCGGGCGCGAGGACGAACGAATGTGTCTTCTCACAAACTTCACTTACTGATTTCAATTCAACTTCGAGGCGCGTCACTAAACAAAATGTAACATACACCAGTAATATAATGATGAACTGATCCAAAGTACTACACTAAAAAACACTAAAAATGGTACTACATTAGCTTATAAAAACTGAAAAAGTTGAACACTCGACTATACATACAGTGACAAATTATCGTAAATTGAGAATGATTTCATCTGTCCGAAATCACCAACGGCAACGCGAGTTAATCCACAGTACGACTCCAGAAAACAGAAAACTGACTCAAACTACACTGAATTAAACTGTACTTGAAATTGAGTATTGTTCATTCCTACGACTTTTTCTCGATTGATATAATTAATCTTGATGCGACGAGGACGAAACTCGAATCGATCGAATTTTACTCATTATCATGTTTACTATGTAAAACGGAAGGATAGCCAACTTTATGACTGCTCTCCAAATTACTTTAATAATTCCACAAACAAAGTATAAAACTATTCCGAAACGCATAGGTATAACTGACACTAAGCTAGCTTTTCTCAGTCCATTTGTGCTGGAACACTTTTCCAACATGTGCATTGCGCAATGCGCAGAAACTACAATTGCGGTTATAAATGCAAGAAATGATAAAAACGGGACAAGCATATACGATCTGAATACGTCAATTATATGTGTCAAATCTGGTAACTGAAAGTCGGGAAACGCAAACGATGATCCATTATAGACATTGTGTCCCATAAGATTGCTGAGAACGCGGTTGAAATCTATTTTTCCCACGAAAGACAAAGTCCCATCTATGCAAAACACGGTCATTGACTGATAGCATCGTGCAACACACTCTTCTTTCACTTTGGCAGCATTATGCGCAAAACGAATGGTATTGTTTATGCCATTCGGAGAACACTGAATAGAAAAAGATTGAGTACTACACTCAACTTCTGCAAAGGTAACCGACTGAGTGGTTTCCGTAGCGAAACAATTTATAGTAGCAAATGAGCCGGTTTCACACGAATAACACCCAAACATGACGGAATGCCGTACTTCACACAAAAAACTATCGACTTGTTCAGAAAACTCTGTTACGTTCAAATCCAAACGAACTCCTATTTCAACTGATGCAACACGTGGGAATGCCACGGGGTTGTTATTTTTACCCAATGCAACCGTAACTCCGGGTTGAACAATAGGCAAAATGTGCTCTAAGTTGTCATACAACTCATTCATAGGGTTATCAGTACAGTAACAACTAACACTATCTTCAGCTGGGTTACACGTACATGTATCAGTTATAGTGCAACTCATATTCATAGCTGCTTCAAAATCGACACATTGTAGTGAAGATCGATATCGAGGGGGTAGCAGCGAAGTGCGAATTCCATCTGTGATAAATTGAGACTGAAACACAGATTGTGGCGGAAGCGCAACATTGGTCACTTCAAAGGTAGTACCTTTCAAAGTTCGATCAATGTTCGTAGGAAGTAGTAATGTGTAACTACCGGACAAGAAAATACTTCATGTACACGAGCATCGGTGGTTCAGTGGTAGAATGTTCGCCTGCCACGCGGGCGGCCCGGGTTAGATTCCCGGCCGATGCACCATGTTTTATAGTGTAAGTGTGAGTTATAACAGCAGTTTGTTATAACCTCTCTCTATCATTTTCACATAGCTTGTGCCTGCTCGGCGCCACGCCCTCATGATTATCGTGATTTCACGACAATATTTGGTTGTTCAGTTTGGAGTATTTGGTGGGCATGCAACATTTGAGTGTTCTACGAAAATGTGAAACCTGAACAACAGGTTTTCTCGTTTTATGGATAATTGTCAATTGAGATTTCAGACTCATTCAATCCATATTAATTACCTTCTAGAAGACGTCATCATAAATCATACTGGTTAGATAACGTCAACGGCAAACATTAAACCGCTTCAGAACAGACAGTGTTGATATTAGAGTTGCTGTACGAGTTCAAAATTTCGCGAAATTTTTGATTCTTTCGAGGTTCAACTCAGTTGTTCGAGTCGATTCGATTTTCATGACCTAGTTGAGATGCAATATTTCCTAACGATTCAATAAAACTTTCGTATTCTCAACTGGATAACTGGAATGGTTAAGATATAAGACGCTGCAATCTAAATAAATCTCAGAATCTATTTTTTCTCGAGAAAGATATATTTTCTGGGAAAGAAAATATTCCACTTCTTGATGCAAACTTTATCCACGATTGCTTCAAAAGTTTAATTTTCTCATGTCCCAAGATTTAAATCATTGAAAAAATGGGATCCCACTTTATCAATCATTGATAAAGTGGGATCCCATTTTTTCAATGATTGATAAAGTGGGAAATATTATTTTCATGTTGATATGCCTCCCAAAACCTTTTTTCCTCAAAGGTTCGAAAACTGGGAACTCAAAAAGTTCGGTTCCCAAATAATCAACGAATATCAAATTTTTTCGCCTTTTGAGAAAAATTTAGATTGCAGAGTCTTATATGATAAGGAGAAAGCTTCATCATACTTTATATTTGTGAGCGGCTCCAAAATTGTTAATGAAGAAGGTGATCCCCTTTCATCATAAACATTTGAACAGAGAGTTAGTTCAGTTGGGAAATGTTAAAACTGTATCATCTCTCTTTCTTCCATGTCGATATGAAAACACAAAACAAACACATCAAAAACATACACCTGAACATAATTCTATTTGTCGTTGACCAGAAGACTATTTGTTAGCATAATACAACAATGAGTGCAGTTGAGGTTATGAAGAAGATGTGAAACCTGCACTTGCGCCAAACGATCGCGTTAGGCAGGGTTCATACTTTTTGCTGCCAACTCTGACAGCAGCAGCAGCCGCTGCCAAGCATTTGGGCAGCGCTGCCGAAATGTTGTTGCTGCCGGAGTTGGCAGCATGAAATGGCGACAAGAAAGTATGAACGCATTTTGCTGCTCAGATTTTCTTTTCTCAAAAATCTCATACTTACTTAGTCACTTACTTTTTTTATAATATTTTATAACCGTTTTCATTATAATATCTTTCGAAAACTCCAGATGGATATAATTTTTCAATACAATGTAGAATGTGAATCCGTCGTAATTGCACCCGATGGGACTAAATATTATGACCTTCGGCAGTAGCCTGTAGACATATTGAATTCTAGATGACAACGTTCATCTTTACTTTATGTCCCCATTCGATATGAAGCGGAACAAAACAAATAACGCCCCCCACTTTAGTTGCCCCCCCCCCCCCCCGTAGCACTTCAACCCCCCACCCAAGCTAAAACCTGACAATCTAGGAGAGGGGGGGGGGGGGTCGAAAATCAACTTCGACATTTACTATTCACCCCCACCTGGGTCGGCGGGGGGTAGAACTTCAATGATGGGGGGCTGAACTTCAATACCGGAAATGTATATTTTTCACCCCCCCCACCCTCAAACTTTTGTATTGCAGATGATAAATTGAATTATCACCCCCCGGTGAGGGGGGTCTAACTACAATTTCTCAAACGCAATACAATTTCAGAAAGTTGGGGGGTAAAAAGTCAATGTTCCTCAAATAATTTCTAGGTGCTCACGCACGCGACGCGACAAAAATTAGAAAAGTCGAAATTATTATCGTAGCAGGCGGAGAAATGCTCATTTTACAACCGCAAAAGTGATTTCGATTTGGCATAAATGTCCAATGTCCACTCGAAAATGATCGATAAATTTGGGGCAAAATGTAGGGCACAGCGGGTTCTGGGCTTATGACTTATGAGAAAAAATGTTTTGGTTGGAGCTTTTCTATTCATCGAATGACCTCCCCCTCCAGGCGAATCGAGTGGGCGACGATTCCGCAAAAACCGATTCAGCGTGCAAGGTAAATAGGAGACTTTTCAGCTCACACGTTTTGAGTTACCGTTTTAAACTTGGACTTTTCACGGTAGGAAAGTTTAGTTAATATTTTTAGCAGTTTACACCTGAACATTGGTTTTATTTTAACAGTTTCATACTTTACGTGAAAAGGTTGGCAGTTTGAACCTGGGCATGGGTTAATGAATCAGATATGGGGTAATCGACCACGGGAATCGAACATGGACATAATGTTGAACGAGGTGGGGGGCTGAAGTATAAATTTTTTGAATTTCTTCGTATGGGGTCCAACTTCCAGAGAAAAGGATGTTAACGATAGGGAAATCGAATATCGACTTGACGTTAAAGGTGACCCGCTCCGAGAAATATTTTTTTTCAAATTCATATTTTTACTGCTTTTAAGTCCGCAACTATGTCCACTGGTAAATCTTCTGGTACGCTGGAGCCTCGCGTTGGTGGTCGTCAAGCGCCGGGCGCTAATGGTACTACGCTGCGCAGTTTTTAATGGAAGAGAAAAAGACGAAAAAAAGGAAAAATTAGTAAAGTTTGAATTTGGAAAAATATCCTCATTTTGATCAAATTTGACCCAATACGAATGAATTCGAAAGATTTATATTTTAGCCCCCCCCCCCACCACCTTTAAGCCCGTATCGATATTCGTAATTCTCATGATCGATTACCCCATCCGCAGAATTTTGGTTCGAAAATATTCGTTTTGACCACCATGATACTTCAGCCCCCCACCTCCTTTAACATTATGTCCATGTTCGATTCCCGTGGTCGATTACCCCATATCTGATTCATTAACCCATGTCCAGGTTCAAACTGCCAACATTTCCACGTAAAGTATGAAACTGTTAAAATAAAACCAATGTTCAGGTGTAAACTGCTAAAAATATCTACTAAACGTTCCTAACGTGAAAAAAAAATGAGTAAAAACAATGTTTCATGGATCAAAAGGAGTTGACTACATGTCATGCAGTTTGCTAGCGACCAAACTGCAATTGCTGCTCGAGTCGGCAGCAAATTGCTGCCGACTGCAACAAATGTCGCGTGAGTTGGCAGCAGACTGTTGCTGCTTGCTGCCGGCAGCTAGTCTTGCAGTCGGCAGCACGATCGGTAATCACACTTTGCATGTTGCTGCTGCTGCTGCCAGAGTTGGCAGCAAAAAGTATGAACCCTGCCTTACGAAACATTTATATTATAGCGTATTATAGCGTCCGGAAAAGGCAATATGTCATATTGGTTGAACGATGCAGAGCAAGCAGTCGTAGATCACTTGTCAGCATGTGAGAGTGTGTGTACATCAAAGATGAGCAGACGAAACGCGCCCCATCCAAACCTTGCCCTTTACGAAATTGATTGTATGGTGTCCACATCGGTCATGTAGTCAACTAGATCGCAGAGTGCCAGAACATCCGTCACTGAAACGATAACATTTTGGTGCGAAAAGTTCTATGAGATTGCATAAACCACAATATATCATTTTACACACTATAACCAATGGTTCACTCTCAAAATGCTATTTCTACAGAGAAGTAGATTTGATTTGATGGAAATTCCAAGGCGGGAAGAATTTCCATAAACAAAAATCGAATTCTGCCTAAGCTATTCTTTTGCTGTTCTGATGTGTTTTAGGTCTGATTTCGGTGAGCTTTTGATGCAGTTGAGAGGTTTGTGAGCTATGTCACAACTATTATTCCGTCCAACCATTTAACTTTTTAAGCAGAAAACGCTCCGGTAACCATACACCTGCCATAAAACTAGTCTCTTTTCGGTACTTCAAATAATTTATATATTCCGGATATTTGTCCACTATATTCCGGATATTTGTCCACCACGTGCACGTATTATGAACCCAGCCATAGAGACATAGAATTATATCTGATAATAGTTTCTCATTGGCTACACGGAAACGATTGAGGGGTGATTTTTAAAACTATTTCAAGTGAAATCGATTTTGCTCGGAGAAAACATGAAAGCACGTAATTCATTTGTTCTATGAGTGGTATACAGGCGAATGCGGCGGCAGGAACAGGGTCACTTGATGAGATGGGGTTATATAGAGAGCGTGCAACATTTGAGTATTGTACGGCATGAATGGCTGCGCGCAAACCTTTTTCACACGAAAAATAGCACTACTTGTCAGATATCACGAAGAGTGAGGTGATCACTTTCATTCCCAATAGGAACATTCGTTCACGAGCAGTTATCGCTTTAAGAAGATACTCGCAAGTCACTGAATGAATGCCATTGAAACATTTGATTGTCCAATATGATGTATTCTATAGAGGAGAGGGCCAAGAACCACTCACTAGAGGTGTTACTAGAAAGAGCTGTGTGATACTTGATGATTACCGCCTCGTAAGAAGGTGAGATGAATGAATAAATATGTAAATGTGAAAATTTTAAAATTTTCAAAGACGCTATCATGAATTCTGAAGAGGAGACGACATCAACAGTAAAAGCAGCAAGTTTTTCGAAATGTAAAAGTAAATACTAGTGATTGTTTTTTCATTGAGGACTTTATTGTAATTTTAATAAAATTTAGTGAACGAAAAACACCCTGGAGGCCTAAAACCGAAGTTCATTGCATTCCTACGTTGCATGGTAAACATAAAGACGAGTCCCGTTGGTAGAGTTGTTTCAGCTATCGTCTACGAAAAAAAAGATTTCGATTAGCAAAACACTGATTTTCGAATTCATCTTTTCATATACCACTAATGACTGTGTAAAACTTCAGTAATTGTTATGTGGAAAGATTCTACAATAAAACAGATCAGATCCCGCCCGAGACTGGTTCTTTTATTGTCAAATCGAGAATGTATTTTGGTATTCGAACGAAATTCAAAGTGCCGGATGAAAATAACCACGAGCCTCTAATGAAGCCAATTACATTATTTGTCAGATATTCCCTGAACAGTTTTTCATCGAGTGAAATGTTTTTCGTACGACGCGATTACGTAGACCACTCGAGCGTTGTACGCATTCTATTTCAGTGAGCTACACCGTTAATAGCAATAGGTGGTTTTCGTTCACGATACCGATACTACTAATACGCCTTCCAAAAAACATGGTTCCCTTTATTATCCATTTGTTTCATCTTATATAGGATTCTTTTGTAGTTTAAATACTTTTTACTAGCTTTTTGCTACAGAAAAGAAGATACCGCGAGAACGCAAGATAATGTGATAAAAAACTTAACACGGTCGAATGTTTTGGGTCAGCATTAAGAATAGAAGACTTCTTCGAGCAGTATTGGTCAGAATTCTTGTTTAGATATAATCATAAACCATACATTCTACTTTTGAATGTGCCCACCTAGCCAATTTGGTATCTCTCCAAATATACGGTAAAATGCATATACTCGGTTTACGAAGCGAGTTATCCCCAATTTTACAGAGTTTTTTTTGTACATGCTGTATCATATTTTGGGAAGAACATCCCTAGTATTCATTCGGTAATAGTAAAATCTGAAAGATAGTCTGGAAGAACAATCATCTTCCATAATCGTACCTCACTTTACCGTACCACACTATCTGCTTTTGTGAGAGACTGCAATTCTTATTTGAAATGGTCTAGCCCTATATTTACTCGTTCTCAAGAATTGTGTCCTGAAAATATCTAATATACTGAGCCAAATAAGCTATTTGAGCTCAGTGAACTTCTGGGGGGAATTGTGACAAGTAAAAGTTTCGGGAAAGTTCTGAGACTTCAATACGTCGTGCTCTACTCCTACTAATCTCCAAGAAAGTGTTTTCCAGATCGTATTTTTTAATTTTCAAACACGGAAACAACTTTTCAAATGTTTTGCTGCGTACTGTATTGGTGAAACAAGTGAAACAACGTATGAATTTTGTGCTATTACCTCGTTCCAGAATGGCAAATTTTCTAGCATTCAGACTTTTTCTTCAGGAGTTACAGCAACGTTTTTTTCACAGTTAAAGTAGATTGTTTAAAATTCCAACGACCAATAAAAGTTTCGCTTGGTTGCGTAACGAAAAATACAAAACCATTATCGGCCTGAGTGTTTCATTGTCTCTATGTAATGACGAGTCAGAGTCCGATTTGATACTCGGAGTGCATTTTTTGCAAATTCAGTAAGATGTATTTCTTGAACGAAATGTGCTCCAAAGGGAAGTTGTTGTATCCCACTGAATGGGGCGTTTTTGATCAGTTTCAAGATTCAAATGTCTGCAGAACCTTACAGACACACAAACCCGACCAGTTCATCTAGTTTTCAATTATCCATCTTCTCTGTTTTTCCAAAAATGTCGCACAAGTGAAGTTGCGTACGAAACGGTAACCTTGTTGTTTTAATTACAAACACCTGCTCACAAAAAAGAGGAGGAAATCACCGCGGGACGAGAAAAGGAATCAATTGTATAAAAATGGCAAAAACGTTGAAGTAATGAGCTTTATTAAAACTGGAAAACTTCTTTTTCATCACCATTCCAACGCACGTTTTGGGCGGGTTACCGGTGACAAGTTCGAAACAGTTGTGTACCTAGTCGTTATGAGAACGTTTTCCCTCGTCTCATGTCTGCATAGGTTCAAAAAACTACTATACAGTATTGGCTAAAAATTGACCCAACTACGTGAACCCAAAAGGTAGCTCAACACCGAAATTTGGTGTTGTCATGTTTTGTCTGGTTTTCACTTTTCAAATCTAGTGAGGAGAATTACTGAAATATACTTTATTATGAGAAATGTTTTATAAGACTAAATAAGACAATACACAATCACCTTTGTCGGTTCACCAGCTTATCGTATTTAAATTTTCAAAATGAAGGTAAAAACTGAGAATAAAATACAAATTACTCAAATGAAGTGGTTTTAAAATGAGAATATTACTTATGGTGCATTTCTTGTGAAAAACGACTTCTCTCGGAACAAATTGAAAAGAGAAGATGAGTTCGGAATGTGTTGTGTTCTTCATCTCGAATAAGCGCACTGCAGTGTTTCGGTGGGTTTACTTACGCTTCCCAAACCGTTCGAACCAGTTATGTAATCGAAAGTTATGGAAAGTACAAAATGTAAAGGTCGTAATGTTGTTTATAAAAGTCTGGTACTTTTTCTCCACTTTGGCAACGTACCATTAAATGTTCCAGCAGATTTTTCACTGTGTTACAAGTTTCGAAAATGGTAAAACGTGGCTTTCACTCTCAGGAAGTGCGACAGCTCAGAGTTAGTTGGTGGATTCGGGGAGAGAGTGTGCAGATCAGAGAGACGCAGACTGTCTCTGTTTATTTGCGGCCTGAATGATCCCGCTCTCGTAGTTAGCCAATCACAGAGAACTGGCGGAACTGTTTCTTGGAGCAAAAATAGAACGCTGCCCAATCTTATTTGGGAGGACGAAAACTATAGCTTGTTGGGTGCCACCAGCTACATCTACAGCCTCTTGGGGACATCATTTAGAAAATATGTATAATGAAATATTCAGCAGAAACTGCAGTTTCTAAGCTAAACTCAACTGGGAAATATTTACGAGCACAGGTAGAAATGAAGCTCATTCGAATGAATAAATATGTAAATGTCAAGTCTTGAAAGACGTTCTCATGGATTTTGGAGACTTGACGCCGTCAACAGGCAAACCAGCAAGTTTTTGTCGAGTGAAATTGAAATCAAGATTCAAGATTCTAAGATGTATTCATTCACTTCATATTGTTACAATATGGTGTTCCTTTATGGCCATCCAGGTAACTCGGTAGTAGTGTACTACCCCACCATATACCACTGACCCCCCGTATTTCCCACATTCGAATAACACATCGATACTTTCATCCCCAGATTTGCCAACTACAAAAAATGAACTGGTATAGTGGTGGCCAACGGAGAGGCAAGAGAATACTGTATAAATCACTTTCCGCTGTGTACGCAGACATGTCTTAAATAAAAAATCAGTGTGTTTAAAGATCAACCACGTTTCATGACTTAGTTATTTTGCTCCCCTATACTGCCTCAATCATGAACTGAAGTATCCGATGTTTTGCTGTGTGAGAATATCTTTGTAGTTTGATTTGCATACACCTGAAGATATTCGAGCCACAATTGATAACAACAAACACAGCACGTCTTCGAATCAATCGTCTTGGCTCCTCGCTGAAATGGAAAACATCTCTTTTCTACCATCGATCTTCCCATTTCCCAATCGTATAATCTAATTCCGTTATTTTCTTCCATAGTCCTCACCGATTAGAAGTTCAATTAACATGACGAAACTTTAAAATGACAGTTATAGAAATACAACCTAAGACTTTTCAAATTGTGAGTTATGTTGGGCAAAAGGTGAATTTTCAAGACAACACTTACTTTCCCAGAAGTTCTGGAATCGTCATTGGCATGATGCCAAGGTCTATTTGGAAATGTGAAAATCTCATAGTTGCTAATTGCTCTCAGCTCTATGAGAACTACAGGTATATCATACCGAATGCGAACTTCACGTGACTACTCAAATTACTTCTAGTATAACGCCACACGGTAGGTAATAGCTAACTATATTTCAAGTTGGATCTCGGCGCATGTTCGTGACGAATTGTCTGTTGAATAATCAATTAAGTTATCTTTTTCTGAATTTCTGAAATTTGGTACATAACGAACGCTCTCACAGGTTAGACGTTTATTCAACTTTTATCAGATTCTCAATTTTCCCGTGTTTTTTGGCAGGTTTTGTTGAGATAACTACATCATCAGAAACTCTGTTCTCCAATTAACAAGCGGTTAGTTATCGTAGCTCTAATTACAGATTACAGGTATCTCATATCGTAGTTTCCCAATGTCCAAGTGACCTCGTCACCACATACCCAAATAGTGGTTCGGGCAATTAGCCAGTTAAGTCTACACCCACATCTCAGAGAAACTCCACCCACAGTCTTTGCTTCGACTACTACCCCGTTTTCGTGTTTTATTCCGTATTAAGAACCGTTTTACCACACTCTTCACTGACTGCTATGACAAATCTCGGGGGGAGTTGCCCGTAGAAAATCTGGTACCAAGTCTTGCGGTAACGACCTCCTGACTAAGTACCCCCCCCCCCCCCCCCCCCCTAAGTCCCATTTTCCAAAAACAGAACTTCTTCATCTTTCAACAAACGATGAGAAAATATATACTTTTAGATGTGAATTTCACACAAATTTTCACTTTTCACTCAAAATTCATTTTTATCAAAGCTAAACCGCAGTTTCACCGCATTTAAGACCTAAAAGCTGGCGCGCAGCATTGATTTTTCGAGCCAGGCCTGAACCAATAAGCCACGCCCCCTTATGTCCCCCTCTAACTACCCCAGGTTCTGTCTGAGTACTCGATTGAAATTAAAATTTATTTTACCACTCTGTTCACTTTATTTAAAATTCATCACACTACAATATTTCTACACTGGAATGCCTATTAATTAGGATTGTTAAGATCGACATCGAAAATCGTTCAAAGTCGAAAAAGTCGCATTTTTCGATCTTGAGATCGAAAATCGAAATTATTGAAATTTCGAAAAAATATAAAAGTCGAAAATCAAAAAACAAAAACGTTTTTCATAATCGATTAACAACCCTACTATTAAGTATTCTATTGCAAAACACATTTCACATGTTTCCAATACTCTTTACACGAGTATTCGTTTTTAACGTGAATTACCACTCGTAATACAAGTTACTTTACCGGAACAGCGTCATTGTTGTATTTTCGGCATGTTTAACACGTTTTTTTCCATACGATTCTCACGTTGAACGTGCACATAAAATAATTTTGTTTGCAGATTTTCCAAAACATGTCGTCCGAATCCGAGTTCCCCATGAACACGATGGATATCAACCATTCTCCCGAACAAGAAGAATCACAATTGAAACAACCCGTGAGTCCAATTTATCACATGTATTGTCGATCTTATCAATTCCAATCATTCGAAAAAAAACCTTCAGGTTGTCTGGAGTGAGTGTACAATTCAATGAACTTTAATAGCGTACGATTTCTTGGTTATCATAAGCACTTAGTTTCTTATAATCTAATGAAAATCTATCACCGCCCAATGAGAACTTCTCTAAAAATCTGTATCTAAGTTCAAAGTATTGTTTTCAAGTTTTCTAAATCGCGCGCAGCGCGGAGCGCTGTGCGAGATTTGCCTGTGGTCCAGCCAGTGCGCGCTTTCACTTTTTGGTTCACTCTCAAAAATACTAATATACTCAAGTATAACTGTTTATTACAAACATACACAAGTCGTGAAATGTTTTCTCAAATCTGTAAACTAGAATCTACAAATCACAGATGTTAACTTTTTATGATTTGCTGATTTTCTATGGCACATTTACAAGCTATGTTCAAAATTTGAACGAAATTGACTGAGTTTGAGCCGAGTTATGACGTTATGCGCTTCATGCAGACCGCCAACTTCCGTCGTGTGTGTGTGTAAGTAAGTAAGTAAGCGTTGGTGCGCACTCCTGGGATTTTTTTTATTTGTGAACCGATTTGACTGAAAATTTGGGACACGATCGATATCCCACTCAAACTTTGGGGGCACAAACTTTTTTTCGAAAAAAATTATTTTTGATTAAGTTATAGGTCTTTGAAAATGGTTCTGCGTCTCTTCAATTCGTGCACTCTCTCGCCCTCTCTGTCGGGATAAATCAAATTGCGTCATAACTCAGCTCAGTTCTAACCAATTCAAGTAAAATTTGAAGTATGATACCACGACATGAACTGACATCGATTTAGATATAATTCTTCTATTGATGACGTCATCGAGGATTCTGGAGCTCGGGTGACGTCATAATCGAAAAGTGCAAAGTTGACGTCACATATATTTCCAAATGATGGTATTATCTTAGAAAGGGTCAACTAACGGTTTAACTCAACGGAAAATTGTACAATTGCCCCCCCCCCCCCCTCACCTTAAAGAAACCGTTTCGCTATAATCTGAGTTTCACGAAAAATTCAAAAAGCTTAAAAAAGTTTTGCAATGTATTCGCATAGACCATACAAAAACTTTCATATTGAAAATTTGTAAAATTTGCATAACATCAAGCATTAAAAAAGAGGACATGAACATTTTCACTGTGACGCAACTTGACTTGGTTCCTTTACGTCCAGATCTATTTTCATTTTGTAGTCTCTAATTGTGTTTTCGTATATGCAAGAAAGTTGTAAAAATATTTTTGTACTTCTATAGGCTATTTGGAGCATACCCCGTACGCAACTCCCCTATCGGTGTCATTACGTATGCCGCTTTTCTGAGCAAACGAAGCAAGAGAGAGATATAAAAGTATATATTTTTGATAATGGTTTTTAATTTGCCAAACGGTCAGATTGTTAACTCATAAGTCAAAATTAGAGCGGGACGGATTCTTTAAGTCCCCCCCCCCCCCCGTAGTACTATCACCCCCCTCCCAATACGATTCCCTATAGAGAGGGGGGTGATTGTAAATGGGGGGTGATTGTAAATGGGGGGTAATTGTACAATGTCGACGTTTAACAATCACCCCCCACAATACAAAATGGGGGTAATAGTACAACCCCGGACCTATTTAACAATCGCCCCCCACTCAATCCAAACCTGCAGTAAAGAAGGACGTTGTACAATCACCCCCCTATGGGGTGGGGGGTGATAGTACTACGGGTCGGATTCCAACCTATTTCGGCTCAAGGGGGGGGGGGGGGGGCGATAGTACAATAAACCCTAACTCAATCTAAGAGTGACGTATTCTGGGATTCTGGAGACCAGATGACGTCGTTTTTGAAAGTGCAAAGTTGACGTCACGTATATTTTCAAATGCTGAAAATATCTTAAAAATAGTATATTAACGATGAAACTTTATCTAAATTTCTGAATATGACTTATTCTGGAATTCAGAAGGCCAGATGACGTCAACTTTTGAATGGCAGATAAAGTAAGTTTTCAGAACTGCAATGTTGACGTCATATTTTTTCGAATGATGATAATACTTGACAAGTGGTTCATTAAGAAAACAATTTTATTTGCACCGTACAGATCAAACCACCTCTCTACATACCTACGACATGTATACAAAAAGAGAAAAATTCATGAAAAAGTGGGGGCCCAACGACTGTGAGATTTGTCTTCTGCTGTGCGCCCCTTAGACAACTACTCTGAAATGGAGCAGCTACTGCTACAAAACCCGAAAAATACTAATATACTCAAGTATAACTGTTTCTTACAAACATACAAAAGTCGTGAAATATTTTCTCAAACCTGTAAACTAGAATCTACAAATCACAGATGTTAACTCATCGTAGTCAATTATAGAGTTCCTGGTTTTGTGCACAATGGTTGGCATTTTTTCTCATTACCTCAATTCTAGGTGCTATACCGTTTGTCATATTATTCAACAGTTGTTCTCTCTTTCACAGCTGTGACTTGTAGATTCTAGTTTACAGGTTTGAGAGAATATTTTACGACTTTTGAATGTTTGTAATAAACAGTTATACTTGTATAAATATTAGTATTTTTCGGTTTTTGTAGCAGTAGCTTCTCCATTTGAGAGTAGTTGTCTAAGGGGCGCACAGCAGAAGACAAATCTCACAGTCGTTGGGCCCCCACTCTTTCATGAATTATAGTTCATATTCCTGAAATCGATCTTCCACTTTCACAAACCCAATGTGGATTTGAATGATATTATTTTAGCTTTTCGGAACTTATTTTGTTTCCAGTACGATGCCCTGATCGACTATCTCTGGGCCCAAATAATTAAAATCTCTGACAGATGTGTTAAACTGTTGGAAAATTCTAATGACGAGAATGTGGACTCTGTTTGCGATCAGGTACATTTTTCTCTACATGACCTTTGTAGGGAACTGAGGTCTTACTCTGGAGTTAAAAACCAAGTTGTTTACCGAGGTTTGCAGAAAACCCAAGTTGTAAATCAAGGATCAGACTTTTAACCGAGAGCTTGGTGCACAATTGTGCACCAATCTTTGATTTCACAACTTGATATCAACTAGTGACCAATTTGGTGGGGCGAACCATGGTAAACCACTCGGTTTTCAACTTCAGAGCATGCGAGGAAATCCCGGAAAACCAGTTCACCGACTTAGTTTATCTCTCTATCTCTACTGCTCCGAACTCTTTTGCAGCTTTCTGTTTTTTATAGGTACCCTTGAAAAGCAGTCCACGGTACTTGAAACGTAATCGTGAGCATTTTTCGACTTGTGACTTTTTCAAAGCTCAACGATGTTTTTGATTGATTGATTCATTACGCATATGAATACGTTAAAAAGGAGATGCGAAGTGAAAAAGGAGGTGGAAACAGAAATAAAACACAGAACAGAGTGATAAAGTGTTCGTGTTTTGTTTGTCACCCTAAAAACTGAACCAAATGGAGAACTTCTCGATACACTTAATGGGTTAACTACATTTTATTATTTTATCCCACTCATTAAAAATAAGCCTGAATCTTCTCTGCGGTGAACAGAAACTGCCTTACTTTTATCAGATATTAAAATACTTCACCACACAAAAAACAGTTCAACAGCTGCGAAACTAGTGTTACGGAAGTCGTTCTTTCACTATGTTTGAGGTTTTTTTGCGTTTTCGATCCACAATCACGATTTTAACATTCTCGATTTTAGGTCTGTGCACTTTGGGAGGTGCAAGAATCGTACAAACGCCAGTTAGATGAGGTTCGCAGTCGGCTGTAAATACAGAGTACAACATTTGTTATGTACATTATTTGTGTGATTATGTGATTATTATTGTTCATGTGATTGAATAAAACTGTATGTAATACTGTTTCTATAAAACCATCAGTGTAAAACTCAATTAATCATACGAATATTGGTTGAAATTGTTAGGAACCACGGAAACAAACTGGATTGGCGCAACTAATTCACACCCTTGCAGCTCGTTCAACCGTCACTACGGACACATTGCCATCGCACAACGTTTCTGCTATGTACCAGTTTAGTCTGCGTTGCGCTCTTCCACATTCATGAAGTTGAACATTTTACGTAATCTCACTTCAGATTGTTTGGAAGAACGTGATCACCTTTATTATGTAATAATAGTATTATAAAGCAATATATAAAGTTGTTATCGTCATAAATGTAGGGTGAATACTACTTATTGTCGATTTATGGTGAAACTTGTCGTTTAGCCTTCTTATTGGTTCGGTTACCAACTGGTTCGAGCGACCTACATCGTGGGTGCACGTATTATGAACCCAGCCAAAGAGACATAGAATTATATCTGATAATAGTTTCTCATTGGCTACACGGAAACGATTACGGGGTGATTTTTAAAACTATTCCAAGTGAAATCTATTTCGCTCGAAGAATACATGAAAACACGTAATTCATTTGTCCTATGAATGGTATACAGGCGATTGCGGCGGCAGGAACAGGATCACTTAATGAGATGGGGCTATATAGAAAGCGTGCAACATTTGAGTATTGTACGGCATGAATGGCTGCGCGCAAAACTTTTTCACACGAAAAATAGCACTACTTGTCAGATATCACGAAGAGTGAGGTGATCACTTTCATTCCCAACAGGAACATTCTTTCACGAGCAGTTATCGCTTTAAGAAGATACTCGCAAGTCACTGAATGAATGCCATTGAAACATTTGATTGTCCAATATGATGTATTCTATAAAGGAGAGGGCCATGAATAACTCACTAGAGGTGTTACTAGAAAGATCTGTGTGATACTTCATGATTACCGCCTCGTAAGAAGGTGAGATGAATGAATAAATATGTAAATGTGAAAATTTTAAAATCTTCAAAGACGCTCTCATGAATTCTGAAGAGGAGACGACATCAACAGTAAAAGCAGCAAGCTTCTCGAAATGTAAAAGTAAATACTAGTGATTGTTTTTTCATTGAGGACTTTTTTTTGTAATTTTAATAAAATTTAGTGATCAAAAAACACTCTGGAGGCCTAAAACCAAAGTTCATTGCATTCCTACGTTGCATGGTGAACATAAAGTCAAGTCCCGTTGGTAGAGTTGTTCAGTTATAGTGTACGAAAAAAATAGATTTCGATTAGCAAAACACTGATTTTCGAATTCATCTTTTCATATAACACTAATGACTGTGTGAAACTTCAGTAATTGTTATGTGGAAAGATTCTACAATAAAACAGATCAGATTCCGCCCGAGACTGGTTCTTTTATTGTCAAATCGAGGATGTATTTTGGTATTCGAACGAAATTCAAAGTGCCGGATGAAAATAACCACGAGCCTCTAATGAAGCCAATTACATTATTTGTCAACTATTCCCTAAACAGTTTTTCATCGAGTGAAATGTTCTTCGCACGACACGATCACGTAGACCACTCGAGCGTTGTACGCATTCTATTTCAGTGAGCTACACCGTTAATAGCAATAAATAGGTGGTTTTCGTTCACGATACCGATAATACTAGTTCGCCTTCCGTAAAACATCGTTCGGGGTTAACGTATCACATAGTTCATTTCATCTTATATACGGTTCTTCTGCATTTTAAATACTTTTTACTAGCTTTTTGCTACAGAAAAGAAGATACCGCGAGAACGCAAGATGAAGTGATGAAAAACTTAACACGGTCGAATGTTTTGTGTCAGCATTAAGAATAGAAGACTTCTTCGCGCAGTATTGGTCAGAATTCTTAAGATATAATCATAAACCGAACATACGAACATTCTAGCTTTGAATGCTCGCCTAACAAACTTGGTATCTCACCAAATATACGGTAAAATGCAAATACTTCTTCCTGTTTAGTTGAAAACTCAGGCATTTGCTGTTTACAAAGCGGGATGACCCAATATATACACGATGTATTCGTACACGCTGCATGGGAGGGGGGGGGGGCAAACTTATAAATTGTGGTCTACCCCCGGAATCGAACCTGCGACCAAACGATTCGTAGCTGGGCGCAAACCACTGCGCTACGAGAGCTCATGACGGAGACACTTTCGAATCGAAGGCATGTGTCCCTACACAGTGAAAACTAAGATATACAGTATTCTCCCGCTTCTCCGTTGGCGAAGACTATATCAGACGACTATATGCCCACAATTGAGTTCTCCAAAACTCGACATAGTGGAATAAGTGACCTTCTCTATTTCGAGAAGGTGTCTATACTGTCCGTCAAAAGCAGAGTCCCGTTAAACTTGTTGAGCACAGGAGAAGTTAGTAACGTGAAACGACGTTGTGCACGATTCCTAATTAGAATGCTAACTTTACGTAAATATTTAATTTACTTCTAATAATGATAATAATTCATTCGTTCATGTTTCAGAACAGACTTCAATCAAAAAACTATCTATTTATATGAATTCACGGAAAAGGGGAAAAGAAAAGAGAATATACCAAAACAAAATTTAGACATGAAACATTACAAAGCTAATCAAAAATTAGTGAAAGACTAATCGTAATAGTAACTGCCTCATAAAACATTAAGAAACAATCATACCTAGTGAAACCTTAAATATTAAAACAACAAACACAAAGCGCCAAACCTAACCACATCCTTCTAGTCTCCGACACATTTCACCTTGACGTCCAAAATGTTAAGGGCTGGGTGAATTTAAACAAGCAGCACTGGCCAACACCTAGGTTATCAGTTTCACAGCTGGTTTATGCGCACATCAATGTTCCATGTTTATCATATAGTCGACGAGTTCGTATTCATGTGTTGAACTTGAAATCAATGCAGAACATAACACATCATTCAGCCACTCGAACAATTTTTACAATTTCATTGAAATACTACGAAATCATAACTGTATAAATGAAGGAACTCATTATAAAAATATGTGTTCAGTGAAAGGTGCCACTGAAAATCGTTCCGACCCTGATTCAAGGCGATTTTGGTGTTGTTCTCAGAGGGTCGGGAACTGTTCAACATGTGTTGAATACTGGAACAGGATCACCCACTCACGATCCTCAAGAAAGAAAAACTATGTTAAATGGCGCACAACTGATCTGTGGCCGTATTTTGTAAGCTCAAATTGCCGGGGTAAGCTATTTGTAAAAAATTTCCATGACCAAATTCTAATCCAGGTAACGAATATTTATTATTTTTGCCAAATAAGCGCAGGTTTGCTATTACTACATATAGGTGAGATAAATATTAAAACGAGTGAGTAGGTTGTAGCACACCATTGGAATTTTGCACAAATAGCGTACTGCTATTTGAGCTAACAAAATAATGCCACAGTTTTTCTTAGATGGACGATTTGCCACGTCCCCGCGTTGGTATTCGCACTGCAAAACTTCACATTAGTGTGAAAGTGCGCCACATCGTCGTTGCGCACAAAATCCTATATAGAAGCTTATTTGATAATGAAAAACCAAAAATATAATAAAGCCTTAAAATGAGATAACTTAGGTTATGAGATAAGAACCGATTTTATTACATTTTCTACATTTTAGCGTACCGTCCTCTAATGATTCTTAGTTAACATTTGAAGTTTAAACAGAGTCCAATTGAGAAAGGTGAAAACTCTACCAGCTCATTCTACCATTTAGATACCGCAGTTGAATCGGTGAGATTCGAAATAAACAAATCGTTTTAAGCCAGATTTTATTGAAATACAACTACGGTAATGTGTGCACTTGAGGTTATGAAGAAGATGTGATACATGCACCTGCGCCAAACGATCGCATTACAAAACATTTATAAAGTAGCGTCCGGTTCCCAAAAAAAAGTTGAATCGACCGAGTATGCAAATATAAAAATATCGGAAACGCAGTCTAGAAACACCATTCCGTAACTATTTGAAGTTATCTACTGAGTCTCAAACTTCGAAATAATCGCATCACGATAAGCGCTATAGTTTATTTCGTTCCCACTGAGACCCATTGACCTCGTGCAATCATTCTCGGATGACTATCTCTAAGAGCAGAGATATGTATTCTAAAGATATTTTCCATCCACATGTTCTTAAGAAACTGAACAACCGCTACCAGAGATTAAGTTAAATCGGTTCTAACTGTGTTCGATTCGAAATCGTACAGTCAGGGTAAACACGTATCTACTACAGAAAAAAGTTGAGTAAAAAGACTACCTTGGAATGTGTTCCATGTTTCAGTTCGATTAAGCTGTTTCATGCACTAGAATGTTCCAGCGTCTCCATATAAGGCAGTCCAACCTTGCGGTCTGATGGATCTTTGACCGATTTACAAAAACTAACTGAAGACAACGTTCCTATGCTTAACTAGGATGTGAAGGGGTAACACAGTAATTTTTCCCTATTTTCTTCTCTTTCTCGAATAGCGAGTGCCACATTCTTCGAATTGAGATGAAAAAATCTGTCCCGAATAGGATATGGAGAAGATGTGAAACATACACTTGCGCCAGAAAACCGTTTGACCAAACGTTGATAATAGAAGGAGAGCGGTCTAGATCGACGCATATCATACCAAACTATTTTCTTTCAATTATGCTTTTTTCGGGCACCTCATTAGCGCAATCAGCACAAGGTCCGATATATCATGAAAAATGTTGAAAAACGCTGAATATAAATTTTTCGCGTCACTTTTCGAACGTTGACGGCAACACAAAAACAACTGTGACATAGTCGTAGCAAACTTGTATATTGATCTACACGGGAATTTTGCGGCGACATGGAGGGGTCACCGGCGGGTCGCCCGACCATTTTAGGTCTTTTCACTCTGAACAATATATATAATGAACAGTTAAATTGTTTGTTGATAAGCATCGAAGCCATAAACATCAAACGTTAAATTCTGAAAATAAAGTATCTCAAAATGTCAATCATTCTTCTGTTCTGTAAATTGTTCTGCTTATTAAGAAATGCTATTAACATTTTGAAGAAAATTAAATTAATTAATTTAAAGTTAAGAAAATTTAATAAAAATTAAATTCAGAATAAACATGAATATTCAAAGACCATTGCGTTTTTAACTTTCGTTTCCGTTATGCCCATTGTTTCTGTTTTCTAGTACGCTATTAGTAGAGTGGACGAAACACTGAGATGCGTTAGTTTTTGTGTTTGGCGGCGTCCGATGAAGCTATTATGTTATCAGTTGAAGAGAAGTGATTTATATTTGTGAGAACTTAGTTTCTTGTACGGAACTTGGTTAGTTTCCACACGAGTGTTACACAAAACAAAAAAAAAACATTTTAGTTTGCCAAACGGTGTGCGACGTACGCACCTTACCAAAAACCAATTAGACATGTTGAGTGGAATGAAACTGAGTTTTGAGGGGTATTCAAACTGAAGTTCTGGTTTTACTGTACAGTCATACACAACTTTGGTTTGTGTTACTCTCTCTGAAAACGGTGAACAAGAATGGTACTCAACCATTTTCCGATTCTCTGATCTAGATGATTTGTTGTTCGTTTCGCTATTGTATTTGAACATGTCTTTCACGTTGGATGAAACACTATGAGATTGAACTGCATGAAAAATGGAAAAGAAGGTCAATAACTCAAGAGGAAAATTAAAAATATAGTCTCGCAATTTTCCTGATCATACTGACACAATAATTCAGAAAAAAAAAGCTTAAACTTTGATAAAATTCCGCTTACACTAAAAATATCTGAAATAATCATCATATATACTGTCGGTCAATTGCACAGTCACGTGAAACATGGTAAACACAGCAGAACTCAGAAACGTGCAATGCCAACCGTTTGAAATTTTCTAATGAATCTTCAAACCTCGAAATTAACGCGATAAGCGCTACCTGAGAGATTAAGTTCAACCGGTTCGAACTGGTTCGAAATCGTAAAGTAGTGTGAAACCTTATCTACTACAAAAAAGTTAAGTTCAAAGGCTAGCTTGGAGTGTGTTTCATTTTTCAGTTCGACAGAGCTGTTTCGTGCACTGGAATGTTGCGGCGTCTCCATATATCGCCCAGTTGTGTGAACTTATTGATCCTGCTCTCGAAAAAACACAAACAATTATTATGAAAAAGTAAATACAGATAATACACGAATACACGAATAGTCTAGCTATGAATTGGTATTATATTCAACGGGAATGGAATGCTCTAATATAATAGCGCAACTAACAAGGATTCATCTAGATCAGAGAATCTTGTAACTATTAAGTAACCTTATTACTCATTAAGTAACCGCCGTGTTCGGTTCTTAGCACAGGTAAATAGAGAATGGATTATCACACTGAAAATAAACATAAATTCAAGAAAAGTGGAACATAACAGCGAATCAAGAAAGATCGATGTGACATACACACTTATTTACTTTTTGCAGAAATTGGAGAAATCGACCAGACACAACGTAATCTATT
>OZ038436.1:2634772-2655719 GCA_964036275.1 Litoditis marina
AAATTTGGATAAATACGGAATTTAGAAGATACTGATGGTCCGAAGCAGAAAAAGATGTATTGCCGAGTTCTGAGAACGATGGTTAAACATTGTTCGTGTAACACTGAAGTAGCCGCTAATACTTTCATGCACAACCTTTGATGTCAGTTTTAGTTTGCTTGTCACAGAACAATATTGACGACTGGATAACTAACTACTTGTAGATACCGCTGAACACACACTAACTTTTTTTCAAACAGAAACTTATTTCATTAGAAGTTGATCTCACTTCAGGCAATTTTCGGAATAGCAGTGTTTGTCAGTTTAATGTTTAAATCGACATAATAAGAAGATAGCAGTAAATATAGCATTAGTTAACGCATCAAAACAGCATCGAAGGTGAAACTTGAAATCAACTTGAAAACTGTTCAGCCATGAGAATCGAAATCGCAAACCAACCAACTTGAGAAGCGCGTAGATCTCTTATACCTTGTGTGTCACATTTGGCCGCTCTAATGAAAAACGTTCGAAATGAAAGCGGATAAATAGAAAAACCTCATGGAAAAGTGGCTAAAACTCGCCCTTATACTAAACGAAAGTTAGAATAAAATCTAATTTGTAAGAAAACTAAAGTAGTTAGCCAATTTTGTGCCAATGTAATTAACACAATCAGAAAGGATGTTTCACTAATGGAAGAAACAGAAAAAAAGACTCTCGTCTGAATTACTGGATTAACTACAAGAAATAAACGACTACGATTCATGTCCGTGAAAAATGCGTAATTTCATTTCACAAAAAGAAGTGCAATTCATCGCGAAATTAATATGAAAATCAGAAAACAGAAGAGAGAAAGTGAATACTGATCTTGTTGACGTGTTTGTTTACATAACAGCAGATGCCGAAATAGATAAGCAACTGATATTCAAAATATGACCTGGTTTATATTGAATAAAACTATTCAAAAGGTTCTAACTTAACGTTTAAATTATACACACACATAAAGTACTACTGACTACGAAGCAATTTTTCAAAAAAAAACTAGATTCTCCGTCATTAACACACTAAACAATGATCCTAGTTTAACAAACCAACAAGCACACCTCAATGTATTACACTCACTATAAATGAGCTGTTTTCAATTGTGAAGCAAAATACGGGGACCAATTGGATTGGAAGCCAAAACGGCGACAAATTCCAGCCTTTTCATCTCAATAACAGGAAATTGGAGCGGAAAAGAGGGTACCAGGGCAGGATGTATGAATGACTATATACTACTAGTGAAACATACACGTCATTTACGTGTTTACGTGTTTAAAACGTCACATTTAAACAACATAAATCGATTTCACGTGACATGTAAAAAAAACATAATATCTTAAGTGCCTCGAAACTGCAAAAAGTGCGAAATTACGCTGGTTTTTGCAAATTTTGAGCTTTTCGAACTTTTGGAGGGGGGGGGGGGGTCATATTGACCGTAAATTTAGCTACGTAGTACCAAATCAACTTCACGTTTTACGTGACACACTTGAGCGATACAGTAACTTCAAGTAAGTACACTAAGGTTACGTGACAAACGCAAACTAGTCACTTCTATAAGAGTGTATATATCCTACACGCAATTATGGATTATTCATATACATTCTCATAAACATACATTATAATGCGCGAGATGATAAATCGAATTAGGAGTGTAGGTGTAGTTCGTGAATACCACTAGAACCAATTTGCAGAGAGAGAGAGAGAGAGAGAGAGAGAGAGAGAGAGAGAGAGAGAGAGAGAGAGAGAGAGAGAGAGAGAGAGAGAGAGAGAAATAAGAGAGAGCAGGGAGCGAAAAGAGAGAGGAAAATACGGAAAGAGAGACAGAGATAAAGAGCGATGAGAAAGAAGATGAGACAAAGAGTGAGTAAGAGAGAGAGAGAGAGAGAGAGATGAGAGAGAGAGAGAGAGAGAGAGAGAGAGAGTAAAGAAAGAAAGAGAAGGAGAGAATGAGATAAGATTCACATTTACTTAGCGTGAGAACCCTGTTGATTTGAGTGCGCCATGTGCTATTAGTGCACTTGAATGTATCAGTCTTATCACTCGCAAATGTGGGATTATAGCCGGGAAAATCTCCCCGGCGGCTTGGCAGATTGCCATGGATACATCCTGGGAAGAAAGTAGCGCAAAACAGAAAACATAAGGACAAAAGGTCAGAAATTTAGAACAAAAGGTCAACTTTATTATTTATTTATTATTATTTTTATCGGTTTGGTTAGCCTGCAGAAATGACCAAGCATTCTCACAAAAAGTTTTTGTTCAAAACTAAAAATCAGGAAAATTGACGTATTTTTTACTATAGAGAACGAATCCTATTTGGATGATAGTGGTGCGCGTCAATATATATGCAAAGAAAACATTTTTCCGATTGTTTATTATTCAAATCTGTCATTCGTCAAAGCTTACACTGAGATACAAGCCACTTTGCACCCATACCGCAGCTGAATGTCTCCACGCTTCTATAGATGCCGAACTTCTTCGTATCAATATTAGTAGCACAGCATAGTACAGACACAAATGTAAAATCAAAATCAGTTACTCATATTTTCAGGGAAGTTGCATATTTTAACCTTTCACTCGCTCACTCTTTCACAGTTTCCAGTTTCAGGCATCGAATCTACCAAGACTGTGTACAAACCATAGATATCGATCACATTGCAGTTACCGCCATAGATTGACAATCGAAAGTCACCCTGCTACACCACCCACCATGGTATACTCCATTTCACCAATCGGTGACTTTCTACAGTAATCTTTCCAATATTCAATATCGTTTATCTAATAAACAAAGAGAATTTTAGATTCAATGTTTTCTATGCTTGTAGAACCGATGTGGAAAACAGAATAACAAAGTTTAAACTGTTCACAATACCTAAAAGATATGGAAAACTTGCTTGAAAAAATTACAATCTTACTGTAGAGGGGTATTGTTGCGTAGAACAAAGTATAGTTCCACTTCGAAGTACCAAAATCCCATTTGAACAACGAAAAAGAGAAAAGAGAAAATGTAGGAGTATACGCGAAATGTCCCAACCTGTCATATATAAGAAGATACACTTTGTTTCTATACTCATCATATAACACAAAAGTCAACTGCGTAACACAGAGCGTTTCTGTTACGTGTTTTAACGTTTCTGTGAAACACACATGTGTCCTTGTGCGTTTTTAACCTTTCTCGCTCACCCCAACTATTTTATTGCCACTTTTTTTGCTGGATAACAACAAAACAACTTTCCCAAAATAGTACGCAGGATCACCGAATCACCCCCCTGTTTCTGTGAAACACACACGTGTCCTTTTTCTTATTTTCTCGAACTCCATAGTTCACATTATCTAGTCGGATATCTAGTCAACTTCTCAGCTTCGTACGCAGTTTTACCCCCTGTTTCCGTGAAACATACATGTGCTGTTGTGCTTCCAAGCCGCCGCGAGTCTGGCGCTGAGCTTTCTAAAACCGAACGCCGAGCGACACCTTCTCTCGTCCTGTGCTGAGGGATAGGCGTCCGGATTATCGATTTCTTCCGACGCGAAGCTGCGCGAAAAACGAAAAATCGGCAGCGACAACTTCTTCTTTTTGCTCGAATTCACGTGAAACGGTGCGTCAAAATGCATCTGAGAGACGGCGGATATTGATTGAAAGTAGATCAATTGATCAAAAGATTCAAGGAAAAAATTTAAATCAAGAATAAAACACGAGGAAACGAATTTTCTACACACATTCCACCGAATCAACTAGGAGAAACAAATAATCTTCAAGCTACATACAATTTTATTCAAATTGATATTATATAACTTGCTCATAAACACAATTTGAAAAATATCACCCACTTACTATTTGTAATGCGCTACGACTTAATCTTCTTCTACAAATATTGTGCAAAATCATCTTTTACATGTATTGGTGCAGAGGGAGGCTAAAGTAACATAAAAACTTCTGTTTACGAAAAGGAAAGTGTGAAAGGCAATAAATGCAGTGATATCACGTCTTTCTGAAACAGAAAACTAAATTTAGTGGCAAAATATCCGTGTTTATGTATCGAGTACCTTATCATTAATTATTCAGATACTGGCACTTGCAACGAGTCATTTTATATCTATTTTAGGAAATGTAAAAGACTTTACGACAGCGTTATGCAAATCAGAGGTGCCTTTGAAGATTGCAAACCTGACACCTTCGGAATATACTAAAACCAAGTTCATGCTCAACTGAATTGGATTGGAGATGCTCAATTGGAGAAAAATGAAAAATGATGAAAAAATGTATACACAAATTTGACGAATAAATTAACACTTTTTTTCGTTGATCTACCCCATAAAACTACTTGCCAACACTATCACTAAAAAAATTAGGTTTTTAAATTTCATGATCCATGCAGTCAAGGTTGCGCATTATCAATACTCATGTTTCACACACCATTTAAATGTAATTAAGAACATCGAAATAACTTGTACTTGTGTAGTAACAAAGTCTATACGTACTAATGGAAAACTCGTGTCACGAATACAAAATAAGTGGGTCGGGGTACAATTACATGAATTATTACGTCACAGTCTACGTCAAAATAGTGATTAAAAAGTACACCTTACAAATACAAAGTGATGTATTTGTAATTCGAATAGTTTTGCCCAACTTATTTCTTTAGTTTACACGATACTGTCAACTGAAATTTCTTCGATTGAAATATGTATATTCATTAAATTTGTAAAGCTTTTGTTTTTACTTTCGAAAGACAAAATTCACTGATTAAAGTACAGGAATCGAAAATATTTTTGGAAGAAAAATTTTGAAATTGGCAAAAAACTGAGACTCAGACTTCCAAAAACCTCCCTTTGTGAAGAAACAAACTGAATTATGGGGAAAAAACTTCCGTCTACAGAATAAAACTAATAGAACATTTTGTTGTAATCGTCAAATATACTACAACAGTATTTCACTTAATTCATGAATGAAAAATACAACTTTTAGAACCATCAATGTCGCCAAATTTCTATTCATTGGGGAGAGGAAAGAAGTTAATGTGTGTTTACGCGTTGAGAAAATATCAAATAGATTCTCATTAAATAGGCAATTTGGACACCGTTTCTTGGTGAAAACAACATTCATCCCAGACAGGTTTCCAGACAAACATTGGATTAGAGAAAACCCTTAATCAACTGATTTCAAGGCATAAATATTAAATAATTCATAATCACTTATTTTTCCAAATTAAAAAAAGCTGTTCACGAAAAAAGAAACTCTAAAGCTAAACGATGACAGAAAACTACTGTAAAAAAAATACTCCAAAACGGAAATTCACTCAAGACAGAACACAAAACTCAATAAGATCATCCAAAAATCTCCATGACAACCAATAATTTTGTTTCAAATCTAAATATTACCGAAAATTGTCGTAGAAATGTTTGTTCGAGCTCGTTACAGTCGAACTAATAACTACTCGGTTAACACGTTTGCTTTTGGACATTCGTCTACGAAAATACGGTAGAATTTCCATAAATTAAGTTTTTCGCTACTCTGAAATAACAAATATCAAATTGACTTTCTCCAAGTTTGAAGTGAAAGAGTACAAGATACAAACGAATGAACCAATTGTTCAATTAGAACTTTATGTGAAGCCAATGTGACTTAACTATTATCACTAATATTACTATCGATTTGGTACTTAAATTCGCAGAAATACGACATTTATGCTTTCATTAAACGAACAATGAAGAGATTAATATCATATGAGCGCATAATCGAATTTTCCATTGGATTGACATTACTTTGCTAAATCAAAACCTTTTTTTCACTTTTCTGAACTTTTCAAACCAAACTTTTTTGATAAAATCTTTGGTTATTTGAAGAAGTTCACTCAAAACAAACAAGTTCTTTATCAAGTTTTTAGTCAAACCTCAATAGTCTCTAAGAAGATCAAACTTTAGGACTTCAGCCTACAACCTTGAGTTTATTGATGTTACAGTAGATCAAAGGTCAAACTACAAACTTTAGTCTACTGCTGAGTGAGAAGATCAAAAATTAAACTTCAAACTACAAAGGTTAGTTTAAAGTGGGACGATCACGTGCTCCAATCACGGCGCGCCAGTCCTTTAAACTGCAATTGAAAAATGTATTGCAGTTTAAAGGACTGAAGCGTTGAGATTGGAGAACATAATCGTCATTCTTTAAGGTGTGTCAGTAGATCAACGATCAAACTACAAACTTTAGTCTACTGCTGTGTGAAAAGAATAAAAACTAAACTTTAAACTACAAACATTAGTTTACTGGTGTATAAGAAAATCAAAGATCAAACTACAAATATTTGTTTACTGGTGTTTGAGAAGATTAAAGATCACCGATCAAACAAACGTAGTTCGTCGTACAGCCTTCCGAGATGGTGAAAATGCGACTAGAAAGGCGGGTCTCCGATAAGTTGGGCGATTATTTAATAGTCTTTCTCTAGGGAAACACTAATTCAGATCAAAGATTAGGTGGCTGGCAGAGAAATTAATCGAGAAGGGAAAGAGAGAGAGAGAGAGAGAGAGAGAGAGAGAGAGAGAGAGAGAGAGAGGAATAGAGAGAGAGAGAGAGAGACGGAGAGAAAGCGAGAGAGCAGAAGAGAAGAAGAAAGAGACAGAGAGAGAGAGAGAGAGAGAGAGAGAGAGAGAGAGGGGGGAAGAGAGAGAGAAGGGGAAGACAGAAGAAAGAGAGACGGAGAGCAAGCGAGAGAGCAGAAGAGAAGAAGAGAGAGACAGAGAGGGAGAGAGAAGAGAGAGCAAGAGAGCAAGAGAACGAGAGAAAGAGAGAGAAAGAGTGCAAGAGAACAAGAGAAAGAGAGATATGTGGAGAGATCTGGCTAAGAAATTAATCGGCACGCAACACACATTCCATGGCCTTATTACTTCAATGAATGAGTTTGGGAGAAAGAGAAAAACCGTAATAAGATAAAGTAGAGAAGAAAGAGAGAGAGAGAGAGAGAGAGCCAGAGAGAGTTGATAGAGAGAAAATGAGAGAAATGAAAAAGCCGAAAAAAGAGCGATCTTCATATAATATAAGAACTATGCTAGAAAGAGATCCTTTTTTAAGGTTAAAAGACAGGAAAGACAAAAAATCATATCATAGCTAAGGCATAATGTCCCAATGACAGTCCATCCAAACAGAAACGCGCGCGCAGGACTTTGCCACACTCAAAGGTTTCGTGCATTCCATAAAGAAGGGCTCCTGTTTGTTCCTTAGTAAGTCGCTGATAACCTTTTGTTATCAAACTTCATCTGCGGTAATTTATGACAGAAATCAAATATATTATGGAACTATATTCAATTAAATATAAATTATGAAACTTTCATATTTTTGAAGAAAGCAGTTACCAGAGACTTTTCACACTTTCTTCTCGCATCTTTCCCAACTATTCGGGCTATTTTCCATTTCTGACTCCCCATCCCCATATTTCGTGAGAAGCCCACCAATAGTTTCCCTTGCCTTCTACTCCCATCTTCTATCTCCCTCCCCCTTCTCTCTATATCCTCCTCTCTCTCTCTCTCTCTCTCTCTCCTCTTTCTCTATCTCTTTCTATACTCACCATCTCTCTATCTCCCCCTCTCTCTTTCTCTACCCACCCTCTCTCCATACACCAGCAAGGTTGTCCGAATAGTCAGAAAAATTCAAAAAATGGACTACTTTTTTGCTGAAAACAGTAGAATTTCTCTGATTTTCGTGCGAAATCATCAATTTTTCCGTGTTTGAAGATAAAAACGGACTACTTTTTGTCGCTTAGTCGGACCTTACTGGTGTATGCCTCTCTCCCTCCCCTCTCTCTCTATATCCACCCCCCTCTCTCTATCTCTTTCTATGCTCACCATCTCTCTATGTCCGCCTCTCTCTTTCTCTACCCACCCTCTCTCTCTCCCCTCTCTCTTTCTCTACCCACCCTCTCTCTCTCTCCCCTCTCTCTTTCTCTACCCACCCTCTCTCTCTCTCTCCCCTCTCTTTTTCTCTACCCACCCTCTCTCTCTCTCCCCACCCTCTCTCCCTCCCCTCTCTCTCTATATCCACCCCCCTCTCTCTATCTCTTTCTATGCCCACCATCTCTCTATGTCCGCCTCTCTCTTTCTCTACCCACCCTCTCTCTCTCCCTCTCTCTCTTTCTCTACCCACCCTCCGTATATCGTCCCCTCTCGTACATATCCGACTGAGTATCACTCCCGTCATCCAGAATCTCCGTCTCCTTTTCCGTTGTTCCATAGCGAATCGCGTCATTGTAAGCCATCTCGTCGTACAAATGACTTCTGTAAACAAAACTGTTGTTTGTGAACAAAACAACAACAACATAGTACAACGTAAACAACTTTTAGACTAATATTTCGCTGCTAACTTCATGACATTTCATTCATGATAATTTCTCATCGAAAATATATTTTCTCGCTAATATTACCTACGGAGCATTAAATTGATACAAAAACCCCACAATCTATATACTATATGAATAAGGAATGGATGAAACATTTGAGTCATACACGGAGTGTCCATTCTTCAATAACGAAACTTTTTGCTTCGATTAAAAACCAATCAAATGGAGTTTTATGTTGAAAAAAGCTCAGGTTGTGAAAAAGAAGCCAGAAGCTTTTTTAATACACAAAACGCTCTCCAATGGTTGTGGCAACTAATCCAAGTATTCCCGAGTTTGCAGTCTTTGAATTTTCGAACTGGTTGTTTCTTGCCCATTGAGGTACCATGATGTTCCCATATATAAAGAATGCGTGAAACATGCGAGCGTTGTGATAGTTGTTATAAGTGCCAATTTCGCCAATAAATTCAAGGATGAGGAGACAGTGATTTTTATTCAGAGTGATTTTCATTATACTCCGTTCCACTCATCTGTAGATCTATACAGTAACCGCATACTCAACCTGTTATTTCTAATGAACAACCGAAGAAAAGATACTTTTCTTCAGAAAGACAACTTATATTGGCAGGTCATAGTTTAAAAAACGGCTCTAGATGGTTCCTTTCAGAACTTATTTTGGTGCAGTTCATTATTTGACCGTTTTACTCTAGAATTTGGCGGCGAGTCGCCGGCGACATGGAGGGGTCGGCAGAGTGTCGCCGGCGGGTCGCCTGCGATTAATTTTAGATCGTTAATTCTGGCTAATATATATGTTAATCAGATACGTATACTTGTAGTTTCTAGGTGGGTGGCATGTTTATACATGAACAATGAAGCCATGAATCTCATCGTGTCTATTACTGGCGACGATAAGTATATACAACATTTTATTCTCTATAAAGTTACCAGTTCCGGTATACGATTACTATATAAATCGTTTGGTGTAAAGGACCTATAAATAATCGCAGGCGACCCGCCGGCGACACTCTGCCGACCCCTCCATGTCGCCGGCGACTCGCCGCCAAATTCTAGAGTAGGGTAGCAGTTTTCTTCTCAAATACTAAAAGTATCTTGTTTTTTCTAGCTCACTCACGCAGATATACCAAAAAACGAAGAATCGAGTGTACTGCAGTGTGTACTGAAAACTGTTAAAAAAATGTACTAAAAACTGTTAAAAACTAATAGTACAACAGTTTTTGCAGCCCTTACAGGGCCTTTGGGCCACTAATCCAAATAACCTTTTCACAGGCTAACAGCACACACTAGTAATGCCGAGTAGCCACAACGATTCGTGAAAAAACATAATTTCGCAAACTACGTGAGAAAATCCCCATTTTTGATAGTTCTATCTAAAAAAGACTAATTTTTGTCAAATCGCGGATCCTACTGCTGTATGGCTAAAAGGCTCTCTCAGAACAAGCGTCGTTGCAAAACAGTAAATTACTGTTTATACAGCGTGGCTGTCATGTATATTGATTTTCCCTCTCGTCGTCTGACGTCTCTTCTAGGGCACACTATTTTTAGATTTGTTGCAATACAGTTTCGACCAAACGCGAATTCGTAATTAACAACGCGCGTTCCGAGCTAGACCCTAGATTTTGGAGTGGGTGACGATTAAGCTTAAACACATTGAGCGGATGTCTCTTAGTGAAAACTGTATGAGTTGTTTCTCTACAAACTTTCAAAAAGATAGTTCATTCTCATAAACTACCCATTGTGACACTTTGAACTTGTTGTTGTTGTTTAAACTTGAGTTATAGGTTGTAGCTTAATGCCTTTGAGCTTAATCGTCACCAACTCGATTTTGCACCTGACTACCCACATGAGCTCCGCTCACCCTGAAACTTCCCCATTTTTACCCTGATCATTTCGCGAAATGCACTCGGAACAAAAGAGGTGGAATCAGGGTAAACATCTCCCTGAAACACCCTAGAATTTCCCGGTGCCCAAATTTCCGATGCCAAAAAATTAGGTAAGAGAACCAAATAACAATATCAATATGACAGTCCCACTGGCTACACTGGGTATATTAATTGTACACGCCACATCATCGTCCACTGTTGAAAAGCTAAAAAACGCATATCTATAGAATGGATGGAACATTTGAGCCACATACCAGTAAGGGCCGAATTTTCGAGAAAAAGTGTTTCGATACAAAGCGGGCCAGTTAAGAACGAGGGGCTGCACAACGTAAATTCGAACACTTTTTCTCACTTGGATTAGGTTAGGTGTAGATATAAGTTTTTTTTAATCTCGCACAAATGCATTTAATCAGTAGACGCACCGTTAGATCATGCCTTTTAATCTGATTTATGCGCTCTAGGTTGTATTAAGATGCCCTACTTAAAGGAACCGTTTCTCTATAACTTGGATCGATTAAAAAATATGAAGTCTCAAGAACCTGCTTTGATAGTGTACTGATGGTCCCTTACTATTACACAGAAAAAGGAAAAATGAAATCAGTCGAGAAACAAGCCTTTTATGAGCCAAACTATCTTATGGGTTACTGTATCGCAAAACTTTTGGTCAGAAGATGAATTCGGTTCTAATACACACAACTTCAATCTTAATCATAACAAAAAGAGGCATAGATAACTAAAACACTATTAAACATGTCAGTTGTTACGTGATTGAATTTATGATACGTTTCACGGACGTTTTGCGGACAATTTGTGCGCGTCTCCATGAAAATAGGTACGTGCTGTGGCTTCGGCGTCGTGGCCGTACTCAAATTTGCTCAAGAACGACCCAAGTTGCGGAATTTTCAATAATTCTGACTGTTTTGTTCATTTTTCGTCCCCATGTGTCCACTGATAACTCAAATCATCAAATTAAAGAGGTACGCTCCTTTTAAAGAGTACTTAAATACGCGTTACGTTCTGTCCTTCTTTTAAATCACTCAAATTCAACAATTTTGGATAGTAAATTTGCCAAGCAGGGGAGTTTGCTATAAGGATTACAATTTCGAAAATGGAGCAACTGAGTCAGAAAGAAGATCCCATACTTATAGAACGGATGAAACATTTAACTATCGAAGCGAGGGTTATGAGTGGAAATTTCCATAGCCCTTATTCAATATCCGTAGATCATATAATACTACTAAGTCAGGTCAAACCCAGAGAAATATAGAACTCCATTATCATTTTTGAGCTAAACAAAGAACATCTGAACCGTCTCTTAACCAAAACGTTTGAAATGTTCGAAAAGCTATCTTTACTAACCTGGCGCTCTGATGTTGCAAACTGTTGACTCCGCCACCTGCCGAAGCTGCAGAATACACTGCCGTTGGCGCACGGTATTCTGCCGATGGCGCACGGTATTCTGTTGATGGCGCACGGTATTCTGTTGATGCCGCAGAATACACTCCCGCTGGCGCACGATGTTCTGCCGATGAAGCGCGGTATTCCGTAGATGGCGCACGGTATTCTGCCGTTGGCGCAGAATACATTCCCGTTTGCGCACGGTGTTCTGCCGATGGCGCACGGAATTCTGCCGCTGCCGCAGATGGCGCGGGGCGTGGATGATTGTCATATCGGAGGGCGGGCGAGGAGGAAGGGCCCTGTCCATAGTAGGAGTACATCATGGGACCCTCTTCATTGCGATGCTGTTGAGCTGACTGAAATCAAAATATGCGTTAAAAAATCTTTAAAAAAAGTTTAAAAAACCGGTTTGCAAAAAAAAAGTGAAACCGCCAATGTGAATTGCTTAACTAACCAGTTTTAACCAGTTTTCTTGATAATCTTACCAGTTGTTCGGTATCCTAATCAGTTTTTTTTGTAACCATAGTTTCAGGTTACCCTTCTGAGAAAGAATCTTGCCTGGCGCGCGCCCGATTGCTGCGCGGTGCCAGACGGCTAGCTCCCGTTTTTACAAACGTGCCCGCCGCCGTCAACAAACGGGCTGGCACCCGGCAAAATCCGAATCAAACCAAAACAGCGGAATAGCACACGTTTTCCACTAACCAGTTCTTTCTTTTCAATTAGAAGTTACAAACAATACTTATTGAAACTATATAACCGTTTTTTCAATTTTTGTTTCAGTTTGTATCAAAAAATAATTTTTAATGGAAAAACGTTTAATGGAAAGCAAAACAAAAGTATTTGCTCAACAGAAATGTTTTTCGCAAAATCATATATCTTTCTCTGTTTTTAGGCAATAAAACTCCTAAGGAAATTAAAACTTCAAGAATTCATTCGCAAAAGCGCATATAGGCTGTATGCTAGTGGCCAAACTATCCTCATACGGGTACCCCCACACATGGTGGGCACCTGCGGTGGCAAGGTAAAAATCCCCCCTTCCTCCCCACGTGGGTCACGGGTTCGGTCATTGGGTCATAAGGATTGAAAGCACAGCAGAATTTTTCTCGAAGGGTCGCCAGCACGTGTTTGGTAGCGCCGTATTTAGTACGTGTTGCACAAATGCGCGGGGAGGTCGATCGTGAGCTGGTTGGGGTTGTCCGCGGCGAGCCGGATTACTGCCCGCTGCCAACCCGACCTTCCGGCTCGCACTCGGCAGAGATCTATCAGAGTAATAGGTATCCCCAAATGAAAAAATGTCCTGACGCAAAAGTGTACTTGCCGTCACCTGGTCAATAACATCAGGATAAGGTTTGTTTATCGAAAACGGGTTAGACAAATAAATCAGCACAACGTAAAGGTTATCAGGTTACCTCCTCCGGTTACCTAATTGGGTAACCAGAAAAAGTCACCGAAAACGGTTCGATGAAGATTTTGTCCAAACTCACCCTATATTCCTGTGCAGTGTACGAGTCGTCCTGCGATGCGGTATTGTAGGCAGCAACTTCTCTCTCGTACGAAGGAGCTCCATTATATCTACTGAAACATTCAAGCACATTATGTATGGTGACCAGAGGTGGCACAACGTGCAATTCTGCAATTTTTGATGAGGTTTTGCAATTCTTGATATTTTTCAATATTTGCCGACATCCTGCAGGGTTTTCGGTAAATTTCCATTCTGAGGAAATTTTGTAGTAGCCCTGAGCACAGAACGCTCATATCTATCTGAGAGCTGATCTTGTGGATGATTTTGAAGAGTTTTACAGTATTGCCAAGATGCATTCATGTCCAACTCGAAAAGATTGAATTTTCCAATGTGGCTGTAAGAAAACAAGATAACGGAACAGACCCAGTATTCATACTGTTGGCGAAACATTTGACTGCTATGCAATGCGGTTAAGAATAACAAACTCAAATTGAAAAATTTCTCTCCAACGTAATTGAGCGGAGATTTTGATACGCCATTTAAAACTCTGGTCTTCTTGTGATACTTCGTAAGCTGACATATGTGGTCCCACTTTTCTGATGTGTACCTATTCACCAGCTGATTGACTCTGCTAAGAGAAAAAGTATCTTTTGAAATAAGATACTCAGTGCAGCAAAATTTTCGATATGCATGTCCTTTCATTTTGAAAACGCGTAATTTCTTAGTGAAAATAGATTCATGATTAATGACAACAATAATAATCAGGTCGCCAAGATGAAATAAATAAAAGGGTTAACTAATGTATGTGTGTAACAAGGAACTTATCCATAACTCTAATCTACCCTTATCCACAATGGGAGACCGAACTCGATATCTGAGTCTGAACTTTGATACCTCTATAAAAAAAAGCAACCTTTGTGTGTAAGTACTAACGCATAAACTACAATTGACACACCGTGGTCACAAATTTCTAATGTGTTTCTACATACACTGACTTTTCTAAGCAAATGTCAGCTTGGAAATTCTAAAATCGATTACCAACCCTAATGTGGTTCTACTTTTCTGATGTGTACCTATTCACCAGCTGATTGACTTTGCTAAAAGAAAAAGTATCTTTTGAAATAAGATACTCAGTGCAGCAAAATTTTCGATATGCATGTCCTTTCATCTCGAAAACGCGTGATTTCTTAGTGAAAATAGATTCGTGAATAATGATAATAATAATAATCAGGTCGCCAAGATGAAATAAATAAAAGGGTTAACTAATGTATGTGTGTAACTAGCAACTTATCCATAACTCTAATCTACCCTATCCACAATGGGAGACCGAACTCGATATCTGAGTCTAAACTTTGATACCTCTATAAAAAAAGCAACCTTTGTGTGTAAATACTAACGCATAAACTACAATTTACATACCGTGGTCCCAAATTTCTAATGTGTTTCTACATACACTGACTTTTCTAAGCAAATGTCAGCTTGGAAATTCTAAAATCGATTACCAACCCTAATGTGGTTCCAATTTTCTGGTGTGTAACTATTCAACTAGCAACCTACCCATAACTCCTATCTACCCTATCCACTACGGGAGATCGCACGCGATACCCGTCGCCCGTGCCAATTGGAGCCACCGAATTCGAGGAACGGCGCAGACCCTGCAATATATGAACAGGTGGTGAAACATTCGAGTGCGCTAGAGCAGAGAAATAAACTCGTCTGTTTTGAACATTGTGAAAAGGCTAAATTATCTCATGACATATTCGGTTAAATATGCGAAAAGCAAATCTCTTAGGAGCACATCTACTTATAGAGTTGATAAAACATTTGACAGTGCTGAAACTCGGTAACGAAAACAAACCGGTTGCAGTTGAAGTGCACAAAATCATCGCATATATCATTTATGTAAATGTTACTGTTCAGTAAAATTCACATAAACGTCCAAGATTTCCAAAACCGCATTTTGAAAAAAATGTCCAAACTCTCTATTTAACACTGTGGTAGTCGCTTACAGGCTTACAGCATTATACTATACCAACGCATTCTCCTCAGAGTAAAAACAGAAAACAGAAAATAGCATTACAACCTATTTACGATACAGTAACTTCAGGAAAACCATACGTAAAATACCCTCTTATTTTGATGTTGGCTGATGCTCACTTTTGCCCGATTTTGACCGGGGCATGCTCACATTTGGGGTAATGTTACAGATTCTCGGTTAAAATTTGAAAAAAAAATTGTGTTTTTCAATGACAAATGCTCACTTTTAGGGCATGCTCATGCTACCTTTTTTCGACCTGATTTGAACCTTTTTTACGTATGATGGAAACATTCAGGGCGCATCGTCTTATATAGTCCCGGCCATTCCCACTGAGACTATACAAGCAATGTTTAACCGCTTTGCAGTTTTCCACCAAACTGCAAATCTCTGTTAGACGTTGTTCAGTCTCATAACAACAAGTCAATAGAAAATGCTTTTATGAAACTTATATCTAGTCCGAGAATAGCCATCCGAAAATGTTGGAACGATGCCAATGGGTCTCAGTGGGAATGAAACCGACTATATGTATGAGTCATACTGCAGAAGTAGGAGGTGGGTGTGAAAAGGAGTAAGCGAGGTCTATATCTAACCGGGGTTTTTGAGGTAATATTTATTTCGGTTATCTAAATGAGTAAACGGAAGGTAACCTGAAACTAAAGACGGTTACCCAGAAAATATTAGGTTACCTAAAACCCGGTTTTTTGTGGTCTTGTGGAATTTACCGGAGGAGTATACTACAAACTACAATCGACTATCTGGAAAGAATAGAACCGGTAGAAGCCAGTGAGACAGAGAGAACCGAGATAAAGAGAGAGTGACAGAGAGAGAGAGAAAGAAAGAGAGGGCAAAAGAGAGAGAGAGAGCAAGAGAAATAGTTTGTATAGTATAATCGACCAACCCCCACTGTCGGTTGTTCGGCTGTTCTCTGGAAGGAATACGATCGGTGGGCGGGGCGTCGCCCATCAAACATGACGTCATCAGTTGAGGGAGAAACGCCGCGGCGACCCGCCGAGGAGGCCGGGCGGTGGCTGAAACATTTGAGTGAGGATGTGTATTTGACTTGTAGTTTGATTTGTGAATGCGAACATGGTATGTATATAGGTTGACACCCTTTTCTAACAAGTCAATCACGTTGAAAAACGGGTTTTTTTGATGCTGAAACATTTGAGTGAGGACGTGTGTTAGACTTGATTTTTAGTTTGTGGCCTTGGCCCCTTGACTCATAATTCAATTTCAAAAACGGGCCCCTTCAATATTGAAACATTTGAACGCCGAACATAATAATTTTACTCACTTAAAGAAGGACGATTATGTGGACCAATCCCGTGTCAACGGTCCTTTGAACAGCAATTGAAAAATGAATTGCAGTTTAAAGGACTGAAGCGTTGCAATCGGACCACAAAATCGGCCTCCTTTAAGAATTTACTCACTTAAAAAACTCAAGTCAATAAAAAACAACAACAACCTGTAAGTAATCTAAACCCAGTGACTTCAGTGATGGTTGGGTGGCGTTCAATTGAAGGGCAGCCGGTTTTTCATTTCAGGTTACTAACCGCTAATCAGGTAACCGGAAAAGGAACCGGAAAAGGTAACCGAGAACCGGTTAGGTTACGACCCGATTAGATGAATAATTCACCGAAAACCAATAAAAGTATAAAACCAACCCCGGTGATTGCTGTGGTTGTGTGGTGAATTCGTAGCGTCTTTTCTCGTATGAGACTAGACGCGGACCCTCATTCGACGACATTTCAGACTACGACATGGAGGTCTGGAGGAAGGGAAATCAATATGTATCTAATGTATTGAAGAAGGAGAAAATTCATTATCATATGATACATTGAGAAAAGAGGAAAATCAATATGTATCTAACGCATTGGGAAGGAAGAAATAATAAATTAACATATATAATGAAAGCAGATCAATACGCATTGGGATCAAAATGAGAGAAAGGAAGGAGAGAGGGACGGAAAATCAATAAGCATACAATACATTGGGAGGTGAAAACAATCAAGAACTATCATAACCATCTGATCACGATAAAGATAATAACTATGAGAAGGGGACAAGATATATAAGGAGAAAGAAGAGAAAGAAGAGAGAGAGAGAGAGGGAGAGAGAGAGAGAGAGAGAGAGAGAGAGAGAGAGAGAGAGAGGGAGAGAGAGAGAGAGAGAGAGAGAGAGAGAGAGAGAGAGAGAGAGAGAGAGAGATAGAGAGAGAAGGGAAAATGATAAACAACAAAATGCATAGCAAAGTCATTAAATTATAAGAAAACTAGGAAGTTGAAACTACTATACAAAACCACGTTTCTGAATGAATTCATAACTGCGAAGGAACAATCACTGAATCACTGTTGTGGGACGACCTCTGATTTATAGAACGAACGAAACATTTGAGCATGGAAAATATTTGCACGCGTATTTGTGTTCAATAGCCATTCAATACAATTATATGGTAAAAAATAGTTGTAGATCTGATTAAATTAAATGAGAGAGATAATTAATTACTATTCAATACATCGGAATAAAGAAAAATCGATATACATATTACATTTCATACATTTTGATGAGAACATAATGGACATATACCAAATGCGGTAATCAGCTTCAAGCGGAAGAAAATGGGATGGAACGAAAGCAGTGGGTGAGAGAGAGAGAGAAAGAGAGAAGAAGATATAGATAGAGGGGAAGAGAGAGAGAGAGAAAGACAGAGAGAGGAAGAGCAAGTGGGGGAGAGAGACAGAGGGGGAGAGAAAAAAAAGTGAGGGACAAACGTAAGGCCACTTTGTTGAATGTTCTATTCAAGCACGCATGTTTCTAACGATAGGGATGTTGTATAACCCTAATTTCCACAATAGTCACACTTTACTGAAGAAAACCCAACCTCCCACCTTGTTTTGTAGTTCAATTACCTAGATAAACCCTGATTTTCAATGAATTTCTGTGTACAACAAAGTCGCCTCACCAAACACCAGTAAGCTCTGACTAAGCGACAGAAAGTAGTCCGTTTTCCGATATGTAAACACGTGAAAATTCAAAATTTTTCATCAAAAGTAGACCGATTGTCTTCTTTTCGGCTAAGTAGTCCGTTTTTCGAATTTTTCTGACTATTTGGACAACTTTAGGCCAATTCTACAACTAACCGGGTTTTTAGGTAACCTAACCGATTTTTGGTAACCCTTTTTTCAGGTTACCTCACAGGTAACCGGTAGGTAACCTAAAACCGAAATCCGGATATCGTACAAACTAACGGTAGAAACCACATTTTGTGTTGGAAAAACAGGAAACCTGTTTTTCATTTTCGGTTACCATCCGGTTACCTATCGAAGTAACCGAAAAAAGGATACCTAAAAACCGGTTACATATAGAATTCACCACAACTTTACTGGTGTATGCACCTCACGTACGGGGAGCATTTCCTCATTTTTTTTCTCGAATTTAGCAATGCTCCAGTGAAACTACCACCGTGTATTGTCGATATATTGATCAAATAAGTGAATGATGTTTACACCAATACAAATATGCGTTCTCTCGGATAAAAATGCGAAGAAAGCTATCATAGATAACTAGTTGAAGCAAATAAGACTGGTGAATTCTATATGTAACCGGGTTTTTAGGTGACCTAACCCTTTTTTGGTAACCTATTTTTCAGGTTACTTCAGTAGGTAACCGGATGGTAACCTGAAATGAAAAACCGGTTTCCTGTTTTTCTAACGCAAAATGTGGTTTTTACCGTTTACCGGTAACCAAATTTTAGTTCTAGGTTACTTCCAGGTTCCAGGTTACCTACTAAGGTAACCTGAAAAAAGGGTACCAAAAAGGGTTAGGTTACCTGAAAACCCGGTTAGTTGTAGAATAGTAGAATTGGCCAAGAAGACTTTTATTTATACCCTTTGAGACCATTTTTACATGAGCTTCAGAAAAGTTTTCAAACTTTTGTGTAGATGTGTAACAAACTACTCTAATTTTGAATGCTAAATTAATCAAAACTTGCATATCTAAACTTAGTTTAGCACATGAACACGTTTGTTCAAATCGAGAAAGTAAACTGTTTAGTGCAAACAAACTTGAGAAGTAAAACAAAATCATATCTATAGAATGCACGAAACATTTGAGTGGGGCAAACTTTGCATGAGAATTTGTTTCACGGTTGGACTTCATTTGAAGCAATATACATTATTTACAAAGTGATACTAAATTCTAAATAGTGTACATGCTTTTGCAATGGTGGGTATCATTCATATTATCAATTATCTTGCAGAAAGCTTTGTGAAATATCCAGGTGTTAATGTGATATAAGAGAAAGAGAGAGAGAAAGAAAGATCAGAGAGAGAGAGAGAGAGAGAGAGATAGATAGACAGAGAGAGAGAGCAGAAACAAAAAAAGGATAATATAAGAATAATATAGTGTCTAGTGTCATATAACAATTTTCTTACTTTCGTTTCCAATTTATGAATCCTGAGTGGACAAGTGGACAGTATCGGCGCTAAGGTGAGCTCTTCTAAATACATAGTGAACGAAACATTCAAGTGCGGAAAGCCGTGAACGTGCAATGGAAAGACTGTTTTTCTAGCTGCGAGCAATATAATTTGTTTGTAAACTGAAACTGACTTGAAGCAAGGATTTGTTTTGCTTCTATACTTGTTTACATTGTTAAATCTTTCAAAATCAGCAGAGAACTAACATGAATATCTAGCTTTCAATACTAAAAAAAGACAAAACTATGAATAAAACACAAAAACATTCATAAACCAGTAAGGTTCGACTATTCGACAGAAAGAAGCCCAGTTTTAGAACTAATTTCGTGAAAATCGATGATTTGTATCAAAAATTGACCAACTTTCGCATTATTGGCTGAAAAGTGGCGCCTTTACCGATTTTTTTCGACTTTTTGAGATAAAATTATTGGGATTCAAAAACATTTCATATTTTCAACGCCAAATATAGGTTTATTGGTTTATTGAAGTTCATATCTCGAATAAATCGATAAATTCGTACAAGTCCAACATTAAAATGACGCGCGAAACCCTGCGTATGACTAACAATTACGACAAAGAAAAAAGAAGCGATTGCCAGATAGTAGACAATAGATTAGTTTTATTAAAATGAAAAGAAAAAATTTATGAAACCAAAGAGTTAAATAACGGATAACCAAAAATCCCTAAACATTTAAATTCCAGCTATTTCATCTTAATGAAGAAAAATAATATATAACAAAAATTACAAATAAAGAAACAGTTGTTTCATTATGGTGATTCTAAGAATGTTCAAACCTAACCCCAGAAACCCACTTCACATTTAATGAGTCAGTGGTTTGCCATAAACCGTGAATCACAGATATTTATTATTGAAAATAGAATAATAACTAATAACTACAACTATAACTAATAGAAGAACAGAACGAAAATTGCTCTATAAACACATTTAAACAAAATCCATTCAAATTACCAATTGAAAATGAAATTATTTCTTCAAACATCTATTTGTAGAAAGAGTTGCTATCCTAATATTGTGGTTTTAGTAAGAAATACATCAAAAGTAACCCTATTATCTTATTATTCTTTTTATTGTATTCCTATTAAAAGTATAAATGGCTGCAAAAAGAGAAAAAGGAGATAGAAAAAGCCAGGCTTGCAAATCGATTCAAAAAGGGGAGACACGCCCACCCACGATGAAAAACAACTATCCATGTTTGGGGGGAAAGAAAGAGAGATGGAGGATTAGAGAAGTAGAGATAAGGGAAAGGGAGTAGAGGGCACAATGTGATTTATAGTAGGGAGAGTGAGTGAGTGAGAGAGAGGGGGGGGAGAGAGAG